>JAMKCH010048818.1:0-13529 GCA_023653785.1 Ophioderma brevispina
AGCCCCCTCCCCCATCCAACATTGGGTTTTACCATTTACCGTCAGTTAATTTCAATTGCCGCATGCACCACCAGACTTCTCGGAATACATTTCAGTATTGACCCAATTTTCATACAAAATGTTTTATGGGTTTTTGAACGTGATCTGCGCAACAGTTGAAACGTTAGCCTATATACATGCGTTATTACTGGCCTTGAACACAATTAATACGCATAAATGGATACGATTCAAACAATCACAGCGAGTGAACGATTGTGATCATTGGTTTGCCTTTTTAATTGCTTTGAGCTTAATGGCATGTTTCAGTCGATGTCGAGTCTAGCACTTGATATTACAGCCCGGTGGTTGTGATTTACCAAGCAAAATCTGCACGAACTTATGTAGATTACGCTCGAAAGGGATATACATTAAAACTACCAAAATTCCATGGCGGTAGTTTGCAGCAGGCGGCAAAGATCACAAAATCTTCCAGCACCACAGAAGCGAAGGTTTACATGTACTAATGTTCGTTTTCTGATCTGAACTAGTCTGTTTTATCGTTTTAGGTTAATCAAAACATGGATAGTAATTCAACTTCTAATGAAACGACTGGATACGAGAATGAGCTCAGCACACGGGTGAAGGTCTTGCTGTCTATGGACCTTATCTCTCTTCTATTATCTTCCCATTTTCGTTGTTCGGATTTTATTGGAAACGGAAGTGTGATTTTCATCACAATGAGATATAAGGGATTGCGGAATATTCCGAATTTATTGATAACCAACCTCGCTCTTGGTGATCTGTTGGTAACAATTATTCTGATACTCGGCAATATTTTGTATTTCTGGTTGGCTTCTGTTAGATATCTCATGTACATTTACTGTGAGTTCTTTACTTTTGTGCAGTTTCTTTCACTGGCAGTCTCTGCATTTACTTTGACTGCATTAAGTGCTGATCGCTACACCGCTGTGGTGTATCCAATGCACAAGCACCGCTTCGCAAGACAAATTACAATATGGACAGTGGCTGCAATCTGGATAGCGTCCTTTGCTGTCGTCTGCCCAATGATTCAACTCATCGACGACACAACGTGCTGGTTAAACGATAGCATCTCACAAACAGTCTATTTACTATTCCTCGTGTTTCTTCTGTACATTTTACCGGCTGTTGTTATGATTATGTGTTACTTTTTAACAGCTAAACAGTTATTATGCATGAATGCAAGCCTGAAGTTGGACTCATTACATGGTGGTCGAAAACAGCAGAAGAAACGCGCTCGCTTGGCTGTGATCGTTCTTGTAATGATTGTCGCATTCGTATTGTGTTCAACGTTATTTTATGTTTGGATGATTTCTCCCCTTTTCTCCCATGTTCACCCACTTCGACAAAATGTCCGATTGAACGATGCAAAATCCGTTCTTTTGAAATTGAATTCCATCGTTAATCCCATTATTTTGTATTTTATGAGTTCAACATACAGACGTCACTTTTGTTGCCATATCAATTTCTTTTCTACTTTTTCTAATATATTCAAGCAAAAGGATGTTGTAACTGTGTCGGCATCAGTAACAAATTCGAGGCGAAAGACACGTGTATAGTAAAAGGTTGAAAATGTCCACCAAATTTTCAACAAAGATGACTTAAAGCTATTACCCGTGACATAAACGTCTCGTACGTGCTGTACGTGCTACAATGCTCTGACAGATTTATCGGTTGGATCACTCATTTCAAACGTGTTGCCTTTCGTAATATTTTAGATAATCCGGCATTCATAAATATAAACTATATTATAGAACAAATGTTTTCCATTATTCCATAAAATGAAGATAGTTTGGGGCTATAAACATCGTGAGAGTTTACCCGAATATTTAGCGAAGGTGCCCCTCGTGAAATTGTGGGAGGAATCCATTTTTAAAGAAATCGGAGCAATATTAAAAATTTAACCTTTAGTGATGACCTTTGACATTTGACGATTTTTGTCTTATACCTCCGTAACCATATGTTGTAGGTAGTACAAACTTTTTAAAATCCTTGTAACAAGACGAACACTTTGGTTATCTTTTTACAGCAATCCAAGCATGTTTATTTATGACCCTGTATTATTATTTATCCCCTCATGGATTTCGCGTACACTTTCACGAGGGCCACCCTCGCTATATTCGTTCATTTACCTTCACAAAAGACAAATCAACTGAAAAATGCTCCACGATCACTGGAGACGTAGCACGATGCAAACCAAAAAAAACCTAGCTTTCGCTCATAAGAGCTTCATCAGGGGAGGCTCTACATAAAAGAGAAAAAAATGGGTGTGAAGCATTTTAAATTATATAAAAAACATTATAAAAAGTTTTCATATAGTGGTAATTAATGTGTAGTCCGGTAATACCAGTACATGAATACAGGGAAATAATAGAGCGATGTATTTTATGACAAAAATAAAATAAACATGCACAGAAATATGTAGTATGTGCCTTTTCTAGTAGTGTATATAACTACTCTGGGAAAATATGAATGAAATATTTTGATAATATAGAAGCAATGAGACGAATCGGTAGAGTGGTAGACCCTCCCAGGGTCTGTGGTGTAAACGACTGGTAATGGAGACTAATATCCCTCTGAGTCAACCCAATCCACATTGGTATTTTGAATTTTGTTAATCAGTGGACAAGTTGGTTCGTATGAGGGCGTATGGGCGGCCATTGGGGTCATAAAGGTGGCAGCGCAGTATTAAAAGGACCGATGCCCAAGGGTACAGGGAGGGCCCAGCCTGATTTTTTTTAGGATTTTAGTTTTTTTATTTGTTTTGTATATACATTGGATGCATCGTGGTGGTGAGTGCAATTCCAAATAAATCGTCGCACACGATCACGTACTATCGTATTTTACAACACACGTGTTCCTAGAAAATCGCAATTCAAAATCTACCGCGACATTTCATGTCTATACGGTAATAAACGAAGCATAAAAGAAGCATCGAGACTTTACTCCTCTTTAAGAAAACATTTTAAAGTCCAATATTAACATAAAATCCAACTCAAAACTGTATTATTCTTATCTTATTAGGTACAAAGTTTTAAGTTGTAGTGGAAATCAACAAATAATGTATATTGCAAAATACGAACGAATATACACGTTTTTTCAATGTGGTTTAAAAGAGATCTCTATGTGAAAAGCTTGTTACGAAATAACGATGGTGGAAATAGGTCTGATGTGAAATGTTATTTTGGGGATCGGCAAAATACAACGCTATAACAAACACGTGTAAAGGATGGCGATTTTAAAATACGACAGTATGGAAAATACGGATATGGTGATTTTGAGGCAAAAAAATGACAAAAATCTGTATGTAAAACTATTAGGCATCCCCACATTTTGAACTTTGTGGATGGCAAGAACTTGATGAACTAAGTAAGTAGGCGGAATTCGCAAAAACCTCAAAATATGAAATAAGACAGTATGTGTTGCGGGAGGCAAAATAAATAAGTTTGATTATGTTAATTGGACCTAATGTGCCCTAATCCGAAGACAGAGCC
Organism: Ophioderma brevispina; assembly: GCA_023653785.1. Classification (NCBI taxonomy): domain Eukaryota; kingdom Metazoa; phylum Echinodermata; class Ophiuroidea; order Amphilepidida; family Ophiodermatidae; genus Ophioderma; species Ophioderma brevispina. Next base: position 3,513 of record JAMKCH010048818.1, read on the forward strand.
GAGGATGTGGGACAGTCTAGCCAGAAGCCGTAGAAAGTTGGCTGGTATAAGGCTGGCAATGATCAACATGCTTTTCAGTCTGATGTTGTCGCTAACGCTGAGTGCGACGATGCTGTTTTCGCTGTACTCGGTAGCTAAAGATAGGACGCAGTGGGGTTACCTACTTCCGGTAACCCGGGTCGAAATAGAGTTTTCTGTTCACACTACGCTCGACCAGTGTCGAATGCGGGTCGGACCCGGGTTAAACCCTTCACTTTCCCAGGGTTGAAATTTTCGACCCGAGTTGGTTTTTTTTAATCCTTTTTTCGGTTCACACTACACTTGCGACCCGGGTTCAACCCGGGTCGTGGGTGAAATTAGCTACAGTGTGAACACGACCTTAGATGTGAAATAATGTATTTTAGGTCAACATTTATTTACTAGCTACATTACTATATCGTATGAGTATCATCAACTTTTTACCTGTGGCCATTAAAATCAATTCCTCTACTTCTCAGTGATGGACAGACCTAAAACTTTTACTGAGGGCTCACTTATTTGGAATCTACTATAAAAACAACTTTGTGGGTTTTTTTTTGGCGATTTTCCGGCTAGGCGTTTCGCCGTCCCTTTAACATACGAATATGAATTTTGGTATGGTGGTAGAACTTCGCATACATTTTGTGGTCACGTTTTCGAGGGGTCATTTTGGGGTCAAGGTCATCCAAGGGTCGTTATCGGGTAACTTGGCCGTGCTTTGACATATGATTGAATTTTGGTATGGTGGTAAAGCTTTGCTGTACGAGGTTTGTGGTCACGTTTTCGAGGGGTCATTTTGGGGTCAAGGTCGTCAGGGGTCATTATTGGGTACCTTGTCCGTGCTTCACGTATGAAATATTGTGGTCATGTTTTCGAGGGGTCATTTTGGGGTCAAGGTCATCCAAGGGTCGTTATTGGGTATACTCAGCTAGCGGGGGCCCGCGCTGCGCGCGGGCTCCCGCTAGCTATGTCCCTAAAAAAACTGAAAGTACTGATTTGTTAAAGGAAGGGGGGGGGGGGGGAAGATGCCCTGATGTAAAGCTTTCCATCCATCAAAAATAGCCCCGTCTGAAATGATTAAGCCGAAAAATGTTTCTTTGGTATGTCCCTAAAAAAACTGAAAGTACTGATTTGTTCCCTGATGTAAAGCTTTCCATCAAAAATTATCCCCATCTGAAATGATTAAGCCGAAAAATGTTTCTTTGGTACAAAATTTGTGAAATTTCTAATTTTGTATAGGAGCAACTACAAAGTTCAGCCTATGATTTATACTGAAATTAATATTAAGTAAAAATAAAAAATTAATTTTTCTCTCTTTTAAGACATTTCTGTAACCAAATACAAGGTAAGACATCTATTGATTGTCCTCATCTATATGAAAATACATGATGACACAAGATTTGGGGTGCCTCAACAATCTCTCATTGCACCTTTAAAGCCTAATATATGGCATAATTGTACTATGAAAAATCAAATTTATGGGGCATACAATTCTAATTCACCATACGGGCCCTTCGTATTGGGATATTTACTTAATTACGGTAACGTATAGGCCTCCGTATCATCCCACTTCAGCGTATTCAAAGGTATGCGAAGCGTGCCTGTGACCAAATTAATACTTTTATTTCAAATTAATACTTTTTATTTCAAAGAAATAATTTCTGACAAATCTCCGAACTCATATTCGGGATGCTCTAATATGTTTCTTATAGTAAAACACTTTAGAGTTCACGGAATAGCAAACACTTTGCGCTCACCGTGGGTAAATTCGCGCATCCCTAGAATTAGAACCCCTCCTATAAAATAGGAACAATTTGCGTATGCCCCATTAGCTAGACCTTTTAACCTTGAATTGACGTATGTGAGATCCGTAATCAGACAGGATAAAGAACTAACTGAGCACATGATTCTTTTGTTATACAGGCTTTGAGGGTGAGTTAAAAAGATTTACACTCAGTTCAAAGATATGTTAAAATGATTAAAAGCTTCGAAATTATTCTTTATACAGGAAAAACAATAACTCCTTTTTATATCCACTGTCAATTGGGTGCAAAAAATTCGAAAGTTTACCTTTTCCCATTCGGTTATACTACGGAAAACCAGTGTGAGAGCGTGGTCTAGCGGTTCGGGTGCTTGCCTGTGGGGTCCTTGCTGAGATTTAACCTGCGGGTACTCAATTCTGGAATTTGATCTGGGATTACACGTGAAGAGGTCCATCTTTTGTGGACTCCTCCAGGTACACAAGGTCACCGCACCACTCAGACCCAGTATTGCTTGCCGCGGGTCAATAGCGTACGATGGCCTCCAAATTTGTCGCTGACTTGATCTTTCCACTCATCTGCAATCTGACGTCTATCACATCCACAACAGTAAGGACTTGGTCACCAAATTGTCTAACTTTGTGGGAACCCGATGAAATTCTGGTGAGCTATGATGTCACCGACCTGTTTACCTGTACCCCGGTTAAAAGAAAACCAATTTTGACATTGTTGAAGCGCGGTTAAGGCATTACCCAACATTAGTTCAACGTACCAGCATGATCATCGCTCAGATCATGAACTTCTATGTTACTTACCTGCCTATTCCAGTACAAACAGGGAGTTCTATTTCCAAGGCAGAGGCGCAGCCATGGATCAACCGGTCTCCCCTATCATAGCGGATTTCTTCATGGGGAACTGTGTGCGCAGGCACTTCTTTATTTCCCAACCCCGCCCTTTGCCGTCGATTTCGCCTGGCCACCCTCGCTTATCAAATATTCTCCTTGTACAGCCAAGAAACATCGTCAGGTTTGTGTTTTGTTCAGAAAGTTTCCGTTGTCAAAGATAAAATGAATCAATTTCCAATATGGTGGTATGAATCGCTATGACGATTGTGAGGTATTTTCTCACGTAAATAATTGCACAGTCCTAATATTTTTTTTTATTAAATAATTAGAACTTTGACCTTGGTAGGTCCCAAACAGCGTCCCCCAACTCGCTAGTTTTTTTTTTGTATTGTTAATCATCAAAAGAAGCGTGTTCGTGGCTGGGGGGGTGGGGATTGGAAATAATTACCGGGACAGCTGTACACTGAGCATCAATGATACTCATTTTAATGTTACCGTAACGAACGACGACACACCACTAACAAAGGTTTTCTGGGCGATTTGTAGGAGCTTGCTCCGCAGCTCAAAAATATTTAGTGAGCCTGTTGGATAATAAAAATAATTTTATTTAAATCAGTTTTTTTCATACATTTTCAGACCTACATTTCAACATGATAGAGCATTTACAAATTTGACCCCTGTGTAAACTTAAATTGCCCTATTGAAAAAGTGTCCGCAATTGGAGATTACTACCTCTGGCATTGATGTAGCGGTTCCATACAACTACCAAGATTAAACTTTTTCTGTAGTGAGGGTAAACAAACCCTTAAATAAGGCCCCTATGATATTCTTCTCCTTCTCTACTTAATCTTGGAGTTTTGTTTCTGCGGTATGTTAGAGGAGGAGCTGGGACAAAGTGAAACAAGAGGGGAGTGAGGGTGAGGAGGGGGTGAAGTGAGAGATGGGAGCCAGGAGATGGAGAAGTGGAAGAAGGCATGATCAAACATCATCGTTTACCCCCTCACACAGAAAAGGTGTTGACACCTTTGGAGTTAGTATATACCCTCTTTATCATCTTGGGAGGTAGCACTCTCCACATGGTGGTATCCACCTTTTTCCTAGGGGTCATTTAAGGTTTACCGGGTTTTTTTTAAATGGCTCCATCATGTTGAAATGTATGGTAGGCCACATTGTCCGTCTAGGCATAAGGATTTCCCAAAAATGGTATAGTTTGTACATCTATGACCATGGTTAGGGAGTTAATAGGGAAACTGGCTAAAATGGTAAAAAGTGTCAATTTCTATTTGTACAAGGGTCAAAATCTAAGTTTCTCCAATTTTTGGTACAATTTGAAAGAAGTTTTTTTCATCTATCTTAATGTGTCAAAATAAGCATAGTTTTGTACCATCGCAATGCATATTTACCATTCTGGGACAAAATAGATCACAGGGCAACATAATCAATTGCGTTTACCTTCTTTGACCCTTATCACCGTAAGTAAACATTTAACCATAACAAAACTAAACTCTTTACGGGTCCGCTTACCTCAGACAAAATTTGCAGTATTTAAAATCTAATTCATAGTAACTTAATTTACCCCTGTAATGTCGTAGGGGTACAAACTATACATTTGTGGAAGCCTTATGACCAGACGACAATATGCATACATTTTCACCCTATATGCAGCATTTTTAAAATTTGAACCCTGTGTAAAATGAAATTGGCCCCTATTGACAAGTGATACCACACTTTCTAGAGTACTACCTACCTAGCATTGATTAGAAGGTCCATACTTAAATCACCAAATTGTCAAACCTTTTCTGAAGTGGGAGGTAAACGAACTCCTTAATAAGGCACCTATGATATCCTGCTCTCCTCTAGTATAATCCCTTTGTTTTAGATTCCCCTTTACAGTAAACGTCTAGCGTCAAGAGAGGGAAATGAAAAATGTTCTCTTTGACAAGTGAGATGGTTGCCCAAGATAAACGACTAGTTGTAAGTTGTATTATACCAACAAAGCGTAAAAAAAACCTTTTAAGAGTCATAGTTTCATTGCCGTTAATTAAAACCAAATTGTAAAGCATCATTTTCTTTCTCGTTCTCGTCTCTCTCTCTCTCTGTGATCGCTGTAAGCTCTCTCTCTCTCTCTCTTTCTTTCTTTGTGATCACTATAAGCAGGGCTAAGGGCCAATTCCTGTTGGCCGATAACGGTAGAATAATTCCATGTAAGTGCTCCTAAATCTAACAACACAAATACCTCTGCTCCTTTTTTTTGCGGTGAATCGTCAGGTTGCTATCATTTTCCTCTAGGAACGTAGAGATTAATGAGAAGAAATTGCGATGGACATTATAGAATGTGTTTAATCTTGAATTACACTTCCAGTATATTTAGTTTCGCCGCATAAGTCTTTTAGTGGGTAGAAGGGGGTCTCGTGCGCCCCCTGAAATCAATTTTCTAATCGATGTTCATCTATATCAGAAAAAATGCTCAGACAACGATTAGCTATGTTAAAAATTAAAAAATGTCCCCACGTGCCATTTTTAGAGAGTAAATTTATGCAAATTAGGATCGCCATTAAAGAAAAATATCGTTTTCACCATATCTCAACAACAAGAAACAAAAAATTTTTCCTTCTAGAGCCATTAAGACCGCTTGCCATGCATATTTGTTTTGTTGTTTTGCTTCGGATCCAAGATGGCAAACGCCACATGGCCGCCTCCTCAACGATTACAAGTAAAAAGTGCTAAATGCATGGTTTTTATTTCGTCGTATAGTCCAAAAATGAGAAAAATAAGTTAGGAAATAATTCTTTGACCATTAAAACTCATATCTGCCTGTTTTGCTTAGTGAGTATATTTCACATTCAATATGGCGCCATTTGTCGGCCTTTCAAAATTGCTACAACTTAGAATTCCCTTATATTGTCCCCAAATTAGATGAAATGGAATTAAGTATGAGCTTATGAGTTTGCCCAATATAAACACACAGCTGGCATTCTGTTTGTTAAAATTTAAGATGGCGGATCATATGGCCACATTCAAAGAATTTAGACCTTAAAAATTACCCCATTTTTGTAATATATCTAGACATAAGCACTCCCGAAAGAATAATAACGTGGCCAATTAAAATCTGTCTAATATAACTTAGTAACTCATAACTGATTCTGTTTTGTTCCATTAGTATTTCTTAATTCAAGATGTCGGCTAAAAAGCCGCTTTCAAGTATTTTTGCAACTCAGTGAATATTAGCCGCCATCTCATTTTCAAATACGTTAACACAAACAAAAAAATACCAGCTTGGGTTTTAATGTGGTCAACGCACATTTCTCATACTTTACTTCACATTTTCATCTCAATTTGGGACAATATAAGGTACTTTCTAAGTTTTAACACCTTTGAAGGCGGACAAATTTGCCCGCCATATTGAATGTTAAATATAATTCACTAAGCAAAACAGGCAGATATGAGTTTTCTAATGATCGAAGACATATTCCGTAATTAATTTTCTCATTGTATGACTAACGACTAAATAAAACAGCATTTAGCACTTTTATACTTTGTGGATCTTTGAGGCGGCCATGTTTGCTACCATCTTGGATCCTGAAGCAAACAACAATACAAATATGCCTGGCAAGCGGTCTAATGGCCTTTAGAAGAAACAGTTTTTTTCTTGTTGTTGAGATACGGTGAAAACTATATTTTTTCTGTAATGGCGATCCTCATTTGCCTAAATTTACCTAAAAATGCACGTGGGACCATTTTGTAATTTTTTTAACATAGCTACTCGTTTTCTACGCATTTTTTCTGAATTAACATCGATTAGAAAATTTATTTCAGGGGGTGCACAGCCCCCCTTCTCCCCACTAACTAAAGTGGTAATTTTATTTCCAGTCAGTTTTTGGTCACTAAAACTTCAAGGTGTTATTCCAGGAATTTCGAGGAGTTACTTAGTCGATTGAACATTGTGGTTAGGGTATTAAGATAGTCTCCTATACTATTTTTAAACATTATGTAATTAAGTTTTATTGATATTAAAGCGAAATGCCAAGCTAATATAATTTGCGCTTCAACATCTTAATAAAGTACATTTTTGTTTCAAATTAATGTGTTTCCCCAGTCGAAATTACATATATTATGAGATCTAAGTAAAACGTTTATAATATCTTCCGTATGAGTTGCAGTCCATTTTGATCGGACCCACGAGACAAATTGAAATCATGATGGTATCTAGTACATAGTGGTCTTGAAATAATTCGCCGTGAAAGACTATTTATGTCTAACCAAACGCTTTTCAGCTAATTCTCTCAAGAATCCGCCCCAGTTTTAATCGATCGTTTACTGCTTTTTCTACTGGACACAGTATATAATCCGATTTTCTGACAGGATACCCAGACATTCTTAGACACCTGTTTTTAATCTAGTGACTTACAATCATACAACGTCACCAATGCCGACCGACGTCACCAATGCCGAGCGACTTCACCAATCCGAACATTGGCGACCCATGGGCAACATTTATTAGTTAATTCTACTACTAAGGCAATCAATGATTGCAGTAGATATTGTTTCTTTCAGACCGCAAAGACATCTTTTAAAACATACTTAATATAAAATTAGCCTGTTATACACTTTAAGTGAGATTTTATTACATTTAGAACCAACAGATGGAGCTTGAGTTCATCAGTCATAACTTTTTAGGATTGAATTAACTCTGTTTTGTATTAATCTGCATAAAAACAACAGGAATATCTGTTACAATAGAATGATAACCGGTGCCCAAAAACAAAAAAAAAAAGCCAACTTCCATAATGACAATTAATACCACCTGAAATGTTGCATCCGTAAGGTTTCCGACACGGTTTCCAAAGGACACATATTGAGGGCGAGTTATGCACAACAACCTACTGTATTGAAGCCTGTATAAATGTTTATGTATGCGTAAATCGAATTCTAGTCACCGACGCCCGCTAGTTACCGACGGCACTTCACGCATGTATAGTACATTCCTATTTATGCAAATAACCATAATACTCTCGGCTATCTATACGCTCGATCAAGCCACGGCTAACTGACCTAAGTTTAAATGAACGCGTTGCAGTATCCACACAACCGAATGCAGTAAACTTGTGTGTACAGAGTTTCCGCGCATCTAATTATGACCGCAATCAATACTCCCGTTGCCTTTCTAATACAAACTTGGTTTCCACTTCGGAATAGCCATGCAGATTAGCAATGTCGCATAGTAAATGTTCATGTCACCTTGCATAGATGAGACCGTGTGTTCAGAATTGACCAAGTGAAAGCCCCCCCCCCCCGACACAAATAGTACCATCTCACTAGTCACATTATAGCTCGCATAATTACGATTATTTAGGAATACTTTTCAAACCTCAATTTCGTGATTGACTCATGGCCGCAACTTTAATAACGCAAAACAACACAAACATTCACCACCGGAATTCTGATTTGAATCTGTTTTCAGCTTCCATAGCCGAGACCATCCGATTTCCCATTAACCTTGCGCGCATAATTTTTGACCACCTAATGGCTAAAGTCTCTCTGAACGTCAGAACACACATTTGCAGAATTTCGAATCTCCCACAGCTTTATCACAAATATTACGTCACCATTCAGTAATGGAGCGGCGCTCTTCATTTGTACTTGTTACGAAGAAGTTTGTTCGTGTTATGGCCGATTGAAAATTTTACCACTGTTTTCATTTTATCCACGGATTGTTACTGTTTGAAATGTCTTTAGACAAAACACATTCACCAAGCATATTCTTTAATTTATGGTTTCTTTTGTTTTTGCAACAAAGATCAGTTCTGATATTGAAAAGGTTAGTTTTTTGAACGATTGAATTCCTGAAGTATTGCATCTCTGCCCTCCATCATAACATTCTTAAGGGCCACTGTAGGTAGGCGATGTCTGTTGCCGAGTTCATGATACTGGTCCTGGTCTGTAAAAGTAGATATGGCCAGGCAGGAGCTGTACTCCGGGCTCCATAGACGACAACGGAATAAACCGTGAAACTAATGTTGCGTAAAGAGTCAACTGAATTGAGTGCCTTATTCTTCACCGTTGTAGGCACGAACACACTTTTACCGGACAGTCAACAATATTTATAAAGGAGTCTAGGTTTGCCGCCGGGCACCGCTACTCCATTGCCATACACACGCAAAAGAATCCTCAAACCACCAACAAAACGAGGCACGTCGTGCTAATTACGACGTCATACCACCCTGCACCATGTATAATGCATGTCGTGTGATCTATTCCAACCAATTACTGCACGTGCATGTACAATCAGTGGAAATCCGATGCGCCGTGACACGAGGTTGCGATAGTCCATGTGAATTGAATGTAAAACACGAACGATCGAAACTAGCAAAACGGTATAATGGATCGATGTAATGGATGGGAAATGTTTTGAAGAAGTGTGGTTTTACCCTGTGCATATCAGCAATGTCAGTAGCATTAAAGACGATGTCAGAACTAAACCACTGAGATTTTCGCTAATATGGACTTTGATCTATTGCAACAGAAATTGTACTAAGTGTCTACGACATTATTATGAGCACAATGAGAATGAAATGTAATTTGAGAATTTGACTCAGGTGCAAGCTTTCTGTGCTTTGGTATAGCGCTATACAGGTGACCCAACCAAGGTTAATTATATTAAGCAGTGGCGCGCTTTTCAATATGATCTAATGATGTTGTAAAGAAGTTCGTTTATGGTAGGCGGACTCTGAGTCCGGAGGACTATATCTCCTGCCACACCGGTTTAGAAGTAATCCACCAAAAAAAATAACGCTAGATCGTAATCGTAATCGTAAGGTTGGGAGTCATTTTTCCGAAAAGGACATTAGGGATATAGTAAGTGTATAATGCACATGTGAAGATGAGTACCGTGAAGTTTAAAAACAGTTATTGGGGACAAGATTTTCAATAGACAGTCGTAAGAGTAGGCGTTCACGTTAGTAGAACGTGACTGTATAAAAAAACACAAAGTCCGCTCTCCGGGCCAATCAATGTCAAGACAGTAAAGGTAGATGAATTATCAGAATAAATGTTTGTCTTTTCCCTCTCAAAATCATCATATTCGTATTTCACGTACTGTCGTATCTTAAAATTAACATTGATAAATATAGCGATGTATTTTGCCGATCCCAAAATAAACGATTTCACCTACAGATGTATTTTGACGTATTACTATCGTTCTTTTGCAAGTTTTTGACATCGTGATCTGTTTTACGTGCATTGAAAAATAACGGTGTAATATGCGTCATATTTGGCAGTGTACGTACATTATTTTTGTTTTCGCATTCAGATTTATATCTTTGTAGCCTAATTAATTAAGATAATAATTATAGTCGTAGTTTAAAGTTCCATTTATGGTATATATTGGACTTGAA
>JAMKCH010048819.1:0-21644 GCA_023653785.1 Ophioderma brevispina
CGTGAGTTCGAGCCCCACTGTGTAAGTGTTTTTGTCCCTGGGCCGGATACTTAATCTCAATTGCCTCGTCCACCCATGCGAAATCTGGGTAGCTGCAAGGGGCTAGCTTGAGCGCCCTAAAGGCGACTGGCTGATGAAATAAAAATGATTCTGTGATGAGTTCTAGTGGCGAAATATGTAAAGCGCTTTGATCTATGTAAAAGCGCTATATTACTTTAATATTAAATTTCGCATTTTAGCTGGAGGCAATTGCTACTTTTGATTGTATTCTTTTAATCATGAGTGGAAATTCTGAGCATCACCATCGGGGGGGGGGGGGGGGGGGGGGGCACTTTGATTCACGGGTGGAATGATCGGACCATGGACTTTCAAAATGCACCCTAAACACATATTTCAATGACTAAAAAACAGCTAAAACATTACCCTAAACAAGTATTTTATCTGTTTATGAGACCTCAACAGGTAAGGCAGTGCATTGATCATAAATATACCCTTTATTATCTTGTTTTGCTTTCCTTTCCAATCTGATTACATATTTTGTATGATTTTGATCCCTGCTTAATAAGATATAAGATGGGACAATTAAGGGTTAAGAAAAACACATACCCTTGTTCCATATTTTGATGTTTTTTACACCCTAAAACGCGACGCGAGTACATGCCTGTTGGAAAAAGGACACCCTTTTTACGCGCTTTCTTGTTTCACGCCTTCATATCCACTTTGATAACAAGTGCCCCCCCGGGCATGGTCACACCATAACATGGAACATAATTGCAAGTGATGACATCGCCCATCACTAGGAAACTTGCTTGGCTGGGATGGTTAGCTTAACACAAAGCTAATTAGGGTATGGCCTATCCTCAGGACAACATAGATCTAAAATCTTATGTTTATGCAGTGATGGGGCTGCAGTGAAAGCATACGCCACTTAACCGTATAAATCACTCTTTTATTTTATTAATTGAAAACCAGTTTTTTATTTCCGTCTGGAATACACTTGTAGTTCTTAATACCTTAACAGCTGCGAAAATGTAAGCCATTCATGGCTGATGACCGGGTTCACTTCGTTAATTGAACCCAGGTAGTAGTGCTGCGTAGTGAAGTTATTTTTAGGTTGAAGTGCTAGCGTCATACCGCGTTTTGTACTGTCGCGCGCGCTGCAAACGTTGCGTCTCGTTGAGATGATCGTTGCGTTCAGGGGTTGTTCGATTGTTTTCATGCGGTTGGTTGGCAGTCCTTTCTTGTTGTATTTAAGCCATACAGCATGCGAAATTGGGTTAAAGATTACCTTAATAATAACGCGTTTAAGAATGAGCATAAAAGGATGCTTTTGGCACCGTACTCTCTTTACGACACAATATTTTTTGCGTGGAAGAATCGGCCTCCGGCAGCGTTCCTTCCACTTAAATAATGGTTCGTCTTGGGTCATTCGTCGTAAAGAGAGACCGGTTCCCAAAATCAACCTTTATTCTCTAACATTTAAGATGGAACATTTTGTTCATGTGAGTGGACAAACAAGGTTGTAAGTGCAAAGCTGCCATTGATACAATCTATGTGCTGCCATGTATTATAGGATAACTCAATTTTCTTGCCTTGAGCGGTGCTCTTGGAATGCGTTCTCCAGGTGACTGTCACCTGAGAAACCATTTCAAGTGCCAATGACCAAAGACTGGGCATAATATTACGTGTGATGGGAAATTCTGACAAATGGCAGCTATTGCACTTACCAAAGAAACATTTCAATGCCACTGACCAACTACTTGGCATAATAATACATTTGATGGGAATTTCTGCAAAATGGAGCTATTGCCACTACCAAAAGAACCATTTCAAATGCCACTGACCAAGACTTGGCCATAAAAAGGCGTGTGATGGGAATTTGTCTGACCAATGGCAGCTCATTGCTCTTACAAACCTTGTTGCACATACCACGTTGTAGACAAATTCAACACTGTAACACCCAGCACCTCTGTTTATAACCTCCAATCTGCAAAATTAACAACTAGAAATTTGACCATTTCTTTGATTAAGGTGTTGATCCAGCCTGGAAGATTTTCTCTCATTACGATCCATGGGCCTACCAGAAAAAAAATTTGACAGCAAGAGGTGGTAGTTTTAAAAAAATTTCGATTGGAAGCTTTAAAGAATCAAGTTTTAACTAAATTCCATTGTACTCAGTGCATTTGAAGCAGCGGAAATGCTTCCAAATGTTGAAATGCCATTCTGAAGCATACATCAAAACAGGTCAAGAACACTCTTCCAGAGATCGGGATAGTTAAAAGCAAATCCACAAACAGGCTTGAACTTCTTTTCAAAAATCTAAATATGTCATCGAGTAATCCCATTGCTTACCACTGTAAATGATAAGTAGTTTGGAAAGTGCAAATGAACTACAACTATACACTTCCGCTAATGCATGTAGTGAGTGTGTGTTGTGAATCGCGTGTGGATATATGAAATCGTAGTTCCGAGAACAAAACACAAAGAAATTCTTTTGAACAAGAGTCTGGGAAAGGTTCTTTGACCTCGAACAACAATATAAACAATGCGATTTATCAGTGTTTAGGATTCAGGACTGAGGACATGTCTCCTTGATGTCCTAAAAGTATAGGTGATACAAAAACACTGGTATGTGTGACTGGTTATGCACAACACTCCTGTGGAGTCAAGCATGCAGGAAATGGTGTGACCATGTAGGTTACTTAATTTGTTGAGTGAGGTGATTATGATGCTGTTTGACTCATTTGTACCCTGCAGATTATCAGTTCAGGTTTTTCAACAGTTTGATAAAGCACCTATTTTTACATTCACTTAAAGAACAAAACACCACTAACAAAACCTTCCCTGGACGTCAGTATTCCGTCCAAAATACCCACAACATGTGCATGACCAAAAACATTCCGAGTATCCTGGAGACAATTCTCAGTATTTTTAACAACAATTCATAACCAGCAAGAAACAAGTACAAATTTTCACTCAAAAAATATTACCAAAATGAAAGTCTTTCTAGTAACAAACAGCCCGCAATCATTTGTGAAACACGTAAACATTTTGCATATGAAGGAATCAACAAAAACAGCAGTAGTAGCAAAATTGATTTACAAGTACATACCTAAACCTGCACCTTCAAAACCAATGCCAATGATTGTACTTCTCGTAGCACACGAATTGAGTACATACATACATACAGTCATGCAAATGTGTAAAACACGGGAAATCCAGTATTCCTGGGCACATCAAGCAGAAATTAACAAAATACAGTATACAGATACGAAGCCTTACTTTAAAAAAAAGAGGGCTACTTTTTCTTACTTCCTTTAAGGATTAGGGGTAGAGTTTGAATTTGAGATTAGGGTAATGGGGTTAGGATTATGATATTTTTGTTGCTGCTTACATGGTAATAAAACTAACAGCATGAAAATGTGATGGGTCTGGGATTTATCCATAAAAAAATCTGCACAACTTGTGGAACGGGGGACCACAACTTGCCAGGAACACGACCAAACCTGGTAACAGGACACAAACTGTTGTATAGAGGACCATAACTTATGGAACAGTACTACAACTTGTGGAACAGGACCACCACTAGTGGAACAGGACCACACCTTGTGGAACGGCATACATAATGTGGAAACTGGACCACAACCTGGCATATTCAGTAAGGTCAGACATTATTCTATTACTGTTCTGATTTGAGGTATTGGCATTACAAAGAACATATAAACAACATTTGCTGGCGAGATAAAGCATGCCGCAGGGTGTAGTTTATAGATCATGGTTCAGCCTCGACCTAATCCTAAAGAGGATGACCCAATTTAAGTATATACATTTTCATCTTGATACAAATGGCTTTCATCCCAAAACCCATCTGTAAGTTTGTGCCGATATTCAACCCGTTTTGAGCGAGAGCAAACAAGGTGATTTTGCAATCCCAATAAAGTACTCTGTAAAATTAATATTTGGTAACCCAAAATGGGTCACATTTTTGCCTCTTTAGCATCCAATCCAAACCATCTTTTAGCCCTACAATTTTACGGGTAAATGAGAAAAAATAGTAGCTTTCTTCAGATACCAACATTTTGACCACTCTGGTAAAATCTGCTTCTGGGGGACAAGGCTTTTAGATATCGGACTGTGGCACTTTAATATTGTCACTTCTGATCACATGGAAACATCAGTTGAAATTGATGTACCGGTTATCAATTCATTCCAAAGAAGTGGTACTACGAATGCTACCTTGAGGCGATTCACTTATTTGCGGTCCTGCCTGATAAGTTGCAGACATTTACAACATTGCAATCCAATATATACATAGAACTTTTGAGCATCAGTGTAAACCTTTTTCAGGTTTTCAGGCAATCCATAAAGAAGAAAATGCAGGCGTGACATGACTGACCTGCCTAAACACATACCATTGGACATACCTTAACTACACATCGATAAGCGAAGTAAAACACCATGATTAATACCCCCATGATATTCGCCATCACCGAAAGATGACCTGAACCATGTATGATCGGCTTCGATTAGGCACTTCATCGGGGCACGGCGCGCTATTCCTGAGTGAAATCTTAATACCAGCAGCAGTTAGTACTTGAATTTTATCATCCAAGATAAAGAGGGTCACTTCACTTTGGGTATTAGCAAGTGTATAATAACTAAGCAGTAATTTAAAATGGGGTAAAAGGGTTAGAACCAAAACTGATTGAATTCCATAAGTGTTAAGTACTATGAGGAGCTTCCCAATGATGGCCACATGAAATTACCATAGGTAAAAAATCAGCAAAAGTGTGTTTTTTGGCTTCATCAAGGGGAAAAAAAGTCTTAAAAACAAGAAAAACGTGTCCCTGGACACTTTTCCAGTCATCAGTGCTTCTTTTTTTAATCTACCTCTGATTGCCTCTCAGCAGCCCGGCACACATCTTGTAAGAATTATTAATTCTAGGCCTCTAATGTGAATTGAATGTTCACATTGGGGGAACGGGGGTGGCGTAGCGTATCTTCCTTGTCTTTCAATGAGGTCCCGGGTTTGATCCCAGTAGGAGTCGTTCTTGGGGCTTTATTGGGAGGATTGGTTTCGCGATTCCATACTCGTTCCCGAGGTTTATCCGGGTACTCGGTTCCTCCTGTTCTAATCGAGCCTCGGGCATAAATCTGTTCTGGCATTATGGTTTCTATGATGTGCTGAGCGCCTTTCATGGATGCCGCAATGCCCAGAGCCTTGAGCATGTTTACGGGGATATGTCACATGTTAAAATACACATTATGAGTATTATAATTTTAATGTTTAAAACAGGTTTAAGGGTACTGACAATTAGCTAGAACAAATACCATGCTCCCATCCCTCTCCCATTACACTGCTTATGTTACACAAAACTGAACTCAATGAGAGTGAACATCTTTTCTTTCATTACCGTACTGTCTAAGGTAAATTTTGCAATGGGGTTTTTATTTTCACAAATTTCGCGAGTTGACATAAAAACGCGAAAATAAAAAACTTGTGAAAATAACTTTTCCAAGAGATTGTAGTGCATTGATGTCAATACGTGAAATTAAATTCTCCGCGGAATTGGCAAACGTAAAATCGCGAAAAAATTGTATGCGGGAAATTCCACTATACAGTATCAATTTGATAATCTTACCATACCTTTAAACCCATTTATAAGCAAAAGTAGGAAACACCTATAATCGTCCCCATCTGATCTGTCCGTCGCTGAAATACAATCGGCAGCTACGGCTAGAATGGCTTCTATGGGAGAATCGTTGGTACTAAACGTATAACCCCGAGATGCAAACATGGTCAATACAGCAGCAGGTACAAGCAAGTAAGTGTAGAAAGGGAACTCTTAGCAACCGCCATCTTTAACACCACAGCTTCTAAGATCGTTTTGGAATGCTCTGTAACCTTTGATTTACCATAGATAGCATTTCTTAGCAACCGCCGACTTTTGCCTAGGTAGCATTTTCTAGCAATACTTGAACTTTGATTTTTAAAAAATTAGGCGTAAGGTATTAGACTTAGGATCATAGTTTTTGGGGGGTCTGGTCAGGTCCGTACCGCAGGAGGATTTATTGTGGGAGGTGCGGTGGAACTGTCAGGGAAACGTGGACTCTTTCTTTTGGTAAAATGGACCTAACCACCTAACTGGTTCGTTGTTCGGACTTTTTGAACATCTCATATCCATTAAGTGGACTTTTGTCGAAATGCACTGAATTTTTACCTTTATTAAAAACTCACAAAAAAGTGGACACTTTTCTACCTTTTGTGGAATTTGGGTGGTGGTGTGCGGCTAGCAGGCCTGGCGTTGGGTATGACATTTAAGAATATTCTAGTAGGTTCTCCGTTCCCTGAAAAATTTTGCCTCCTCTGTAATTCCATTACTTCATCCCACTCGCCCAAGTCTCATAAAAGTCATGTTTCAAAATTTGCAGCGCTTTATAGTATTTATGTTGTCATTCTGGTCAGATTTGGCTATCTCCATACTTTTCATCCCATCACCCAAGTCTATAAATAGTCATGTTTCAACAATTTTGCCAGCTTCATAGTATTGAGTTGAATTCTTGGTAAGATCTTGGATATTCCGTATTACCTTTTTTGGACAAGATCTCCAGTATCTCCTTTTTTCCGTTGTACTTTTGGTTCCTGATCTAGAATATATCATATATGTTTGTAGATTTGTGGTCATATCTAGGCTATCTATTTCCTCCCTTCCTTGGGAATTCTGGTCCGGATCTAGAATATCTACTTATATACCTTTGGAGTTAGTTTTTGGTCCGGACGGATATTCTTTTCCCTTGGTAAATTCTTGGCCTGATGCTACCGATCTCTCCTATTTTCTTTTGTAAGTCTTCGTCCATGAACCTAAGATATTTACTTTTGTAATTCTTGGTCCATGATATGGACACAATGAATTTACCTTGTAGTTCTGGTCCTGATTAGGATATCTATTCCTTTTGGATCTTGGCCCTTATCTATGATATCTCCTATGTACCTTTGTAATTCTGTCCCCGGTTTGGATATCTCATTATTTACCTTTGAAGTCTTGGTCCTGATCTGAATTATCCTATTTGTCTTAAGGTTATACATATTTGTACTCACACATCAGCATCCAGGTTACTTCAGCACAACGATTTGCTCAAGTGGCGGCGCAATTCTCTACCATTCCGTTCAAAGCGGTCCGCAATGAAGTGTCGTAGTAAGATGGATGCCTGTTCTCCGACGTCTTGTTGACTATCTGATGTGGCCGGTTGTTGGTCTCTAGTCGTGCCCTGGTCACAAATTGGCATATTGGTTTGTAACCTTATTTCTAATCTGAATCATGGAAATAAAATTGAGCCTCATTTTTAAATATTCGTCTAACCAATTCACCCTAATATTCTGTTATACCGATTACCGATTTTAACATTTAAAAAATCGGTTCATCCGATTCAGATTTTTTATGTATTTTTTTTGTGTTATGCGCCGTGTTCAACAGCCAGAAGATGCCACAGAACGAACTAGTAGCAAGATTGATTTAGGTAACCACTAAAACGGCCGAAATAGTAAGTTAGGGAACAACATACACACTCTGTGGTACATTCAGTAATTGTTGTTTCAATTTCATTTATTCACCGTTTAGCCATAAGTTTGTAATTAATTTTAATTCAAGTTTGGACTCTTTGATATTAATTAATTGTATATAGAAAGCGGTTAAAGTTTAAAAAAAATGGATTTGCTCATGGATAACGATCAGATAACTGATTGATAAGGTACTTTAATCGGCCCGATTTCAAAAAATACCAATCATAGCGGTTATTCGCTACACCTCCCAACTGACCCACGTCCTTTCAAGGAAAGAAACTCATCCATCTGAGATTTGAAACAAAGGTTTTTGTTGCTTTAATTTTTAGTCACAATTTCTTTCTCATTTTTCTTTCTTTCTTTGCCATTCTCTTTTCTTACTCTTTCTCTTCCAATTCCCTCTCTATTTTCTTTCTGACTATTCTGTTTTTACTTTATTTTTCTCATTTCTTTCTGTCTGTTTTTCCTCATTTCGTACTTACTACTTACTCAAATGGCTTCGTTACTAAAAGTAGGAAAAACAAGGTCAAGCCCCATTGAATACATGGACGTAGACCTTCGTGCCCCCAAACTAAGGCATTTAAGACAGTCCAAACTGTTTGTTGGTTTATTTTAATCCTATGAACTCCACAAATTTAATTTACACCATTTTCTACCAAATCTGAGGTCTGCTAGCTCCCGGGTTACTAACATTGACACAGAAATGCCAGAATATGAAAAGGTACCTCTAGTTTAACAAATTTGATGATACATGTGGTTTAATGTTTGACCAATTGAGTGAGATGATTTGTAGACCCCTTCTGGGCCCTCTCTAATTGACACATTATACTATGGCCACCAGGTTATCCTTACATCAGGCGGTGGTGTGGTTGGGGCACTGTTGCATCAGCCATATCAAACAGCTTTGTTTTTTTACAAGTAGAGAACTGTTAAATGAAAATAAATATATAGTTTTTGATTAGACCCAGCGGTCAGGATGCAACAGCCTGACCAGGTATGTCCAGTTGCAAGTTTAACCCCTAGACCACGGAATCTCTGAACCCATCTGGTTGCCAAATAATTTTACATCATTCATCATGAAATACCCATGGACAGTCTGTTTTGCTGGACTCATTGTTCGTTAAATTACCAGTTTTCTGTCTTGTGTCAGGGCAGGGCGGTAGGACCGATCTGCTCGATTTGGGCATTGGGGGATTTCCATGTCTATATAAATGAGCTCCATTGGACCAAGTCTGTTTTGCTGACTTATTGTCAGTGGGACCATATCTGAGAACCACTCAACCAAAATTGAACAATTGTTCAGGCAGATGATCAAATTACCATTATTATGATAAATAAAATCCAAAGATATAAATTTTTAAAAAAAGTGGCAAAATATCACTTTCATTTGGGTAAAGTTGTTATTGGGTCACCCGGTATGTTTTGTGTAAAAAAGGCACAATTTCCTTCCAAATTTCAAATTCCTCCAAATACAAATGTTTCCTGGGAAGGAGCTTCCCCAATTCCCCACTTTTTATGCCATGGTTGTAGTCCTTCTCTTTCTATGTCCAAAATAAAGGATGGGCTGGTGAGGCACGGTAAGAGCCACTCTCGACAATGGACCAAAAAGCGGTAAATTATTATTTTGAAACAAATTACAGCTTACGGAGTGGTAGATGATTTGGATCCAAAACACGAGAGGATGGACAAGCAACGCTCAATCAGGCGATTCACCCAATTTGAGGACTATATCATACACACACTTTTGTTAAAACATTAGCTTATAGTACAAAACCTTGTAATCCAGAGTAATGATTGTTGTCAAAAGTGCATTAAATCCTACTCAAAAGCTGCTGGATTTTCTTTCTAGTAGATTTTGTATGTGCCTTATTTGCTGTTACTGCACGTGCGAACAACCATTTCGGCCTTACTCGCAGTACCGATCTGATCGGTATATATCGGTACCGGTACCGATATTAGTCGGATCGGATCGTATCCGTGATCGGAAAATCTCCCCTTATACGATCGATTTGATGACCGCGTACGCCGTGGCGTTCAAGCACAGTACTATAAACATACTGGCGTTCAACACAGTTATAACTAGTGCACTACAGAAACTCTCACTTTATGGTCTAAAACTCATTTTTTCTTTTAGCGCACTGCATGGGTGGTTTACAAGAATAATAAATTTTATCAGTGGGATATGCTTTTGGGCATGAAATTTTGTCTGAATAGCGAGTACAGCAAGAGGACTTCCGTCATGATAGTGTGTATTAGGATATGGAAATTCCTACACGTGGTATTCAAAAAATATATCGGTAGGTGGATCTGTATCGGGCAGATCGGTTTAAGAAAATATCGGTATCGGGCCGTAACGATTTTTAAACGTTATAGATCGGACATCACTACACACTCAGATTAATACGCACCACTGGTTTGTTAATTCTTCTGTCAGGTCCTTATGAACAGTTTTATTGTCTTTTTAACCTGTGATCCTGCAGATGAGGATTATTGTTGGACACCAATATCATATGCAAATGACCTATAACTCAATTTCTGCGACCATATTTCAAGATGATGATCCTGGCGAGTCCCTGAATGTGTGACACGGGTGGAGTTTTGGCAATGGCTACGACTCAGCCATTTGATGTTTTTCTAAAAAATCACAACTTTTTAACCTCCTGTACTCAGAAAAAGTCCCTGATGAAAACATGTTTTTGACCTGCTGAGATTGAGATTTGATGTAAATTGGCAAGATTTTTGTGAAGACTGTTTGCCTTGTGATCTCACCAGAATGTCTAAAAATCGCAAACATTTGAGAACCTTTACTATTTTTCTATAAGGAGACGAAAAATGAAAAAAAACCCGGTTTTACGGCCCGATGGACCCTGATTTTTCAGTTTTGCAGATTTTTAGTTTTTCCAAAAATCAGTTAAAACAGCCTGTTTTTAGCCAAATTTATCAATTTTGGCAAATTTTTTAGAAAAATTTGTTTGTAAAAAATTTTCATTTTTCTCTTGTTTTTTCAGATTGCGGGGCGATTTTAGGCCAATTTTGAGCTCCATAAAAGAAAAAAAAATTAAAGAAAAAATTGGCTTCCTGCCGATCGTTGCTACGACCGACCCCACTAGAAAGGTCCGCCCGCACGTAAAACAGGGTTTTCTTTTTTCGTCGCCTAAAGCAAAAAATATGGGTTAGATCTCTACTACACAGCTATTAATTATGCCCTGATACTTGACCTCGCTGTGAGACCCTTTGTTATTTACAGGTATTAATGCCATGCGCAGGATCAGGCTTGAAATTTGCCTTAGAACCAGTGGCAGTGGTTCTCAATAGGCAGCCCGCGGGTCAAAAACCGTCCCACCAACCATTGATAGGCCAAGAAAAAAAAATGTTTGAGTGCCTTCCGACCGACCAAAAAATCGAAAAATCCGGGTCGCGTTTTTTTTTTTTTTTAAAGTGGAAATTCTCCATTTTGAGAAGTTTTATGAACATAAATCACTTACTTTTCTGAAAGGTTGTTCAGTGGTAGCATATTGCCCCATCTGCAGCCCCATGTAGGTTTTGTGGCGATACGCTCGTAACATGTGTACAGCCAGTCGGGTCAGTATGGGGGACTTTTTCTGTTACATGATTTCAGTTAAGTGGGATTTTTAAAAGAAAATCACACTTTGCCTTTGAGATACACACCATCGCCAGAAAAAGCATCCATCAGCTTCAGGGTAATTCCCCATTTGCCATCTTGAAATATAGTCCAGAAATGAGTGATGAGGTAGTATAGATTTGCCTTTACAATTTGTGTCCAATTCTAGCCTCGTCTTAGGATACAAGGGTTTAAAACACAGGAACTTTTCCACAAAAGATGATAGTGAATTTGACATCGCGGTTGCGTATTAATCTGGAATGTGAAGCGGTTGGGCTTTTGGACATGAGCAGTAAGGCCAAAATGGCTGCGCGCATGTGCAGTACAGCAAATATGGCGATGTGCACATCCAAAATTGTTATTGGAAGTAATCCAAGGCCGATTTGAGTACGATTTATGCATTTGTGAAACTTGGATTTACAAAAGCATTACTGACGGATAAAAGGGATATAATATGTACTTTAATCTGAAGTTTTAACCAAATGGTGTTGTGTATGATTATATGGGAAATTATATCGCCGAATTGTCTAGTCGATCCAATGGGGGATCGCCAACGACGTAAATATACCCAGACCCGAAGATTCTCCCGAAACGGCGTAACCCACAATAAGGTGCCCAGAAGTATTATAATGAGCATTACGCACTTAGGGTATCAGATGCCCCTATGTCAATCAATTTTCTTAAACTTGTCTAAATGTGCCCACTTGTCCAAAATAAGCCCTACACCAAATTAAATTCATTCGGATGTCGGCAAGTGGGTCCACCATGAGCTTAAGTTTTGTACACAAAGTTCAATATTTTTTTTTTTTGGATGTTTGTTGTTTTTGACAAAACACAAAAACGATGTGATCGTCATGTGTGTTTGGTCATTAAATAAGCCAAGAGGTACTTATAAGGTTAGGCAAACACTTTTCAAGAAGTACCAATCAAACTCCTCCTCATTGGCAGAAATATATTTTGTAATAAATTTATTTGCAGTGGGTCACGGCAATCCGGGTCCATTCTCCGATAAAGTGTTCAAAAAGTCGTTTTTAGTGTCGTCACAGTCATGCACGTTTTTTAAAGCTTGTTTTTGGCCTTTAAGAATGAATGTTTATGATATAAATTATACTTAGGAGTTATGTTTCAAATGATCCGCGACTAGAGTTGTAACGAGAGGAGGAAGTATACGCAATAAGCTAAGATTGCATAATTCGCTCTTCGCAATGTCGCCAGCCAAATCCAGTTCTTTAAAATTGGTGTCCCGCGGTTATACAAGAGCGCATATAACAAATATTACATCTGCATTTTTATCAGCCTCTATATGCACTAAATTGTTTTCAGTTTAATTAAAACAGATAAATTGGATTATTTAAGTGTCGCAAGCGTTATCTGAGAGCATGTCGCCATTATTACAGACAGATCGTTTACAATATTCGAATGGATACAAAATTGCTAAAATAACTGAATACCTATGTCCAATTATGTGATAAATCGAGAAGATGTCAATGTATATTTACATGTTTTGCATAGAAATCTGGTTTCAACGTAACAATTTTCAGCCCTAGTTATGAAAGAAATCCCTCCTGTTACGTACATACCGTGACAGATACGTTACCTCCCCCTGCTACGCTCTTGCAATATGGTGTGATACATAAGTCGAATACCACACCATTCTTTCTGAAGGTATTACCTGATAACGTATAGAAACTAAGTCCGTGGAGACCGTCTTTCATCAAGAACAGCACGACTAAGAAAAAGGCCGACATATACGTTACACAGATACGTTACTTTTGTGTTAACGTTAGGCAATCTACTAAAAATCGGATATATTCCCCATGCATTGTTTCGTGTTCGAGAAGATAAAGCTTTTACCTTTTTCGATGATTTTCTGGAATTCCTTCATGTTGATATTTCGTCATTGGAGACCAAACTTGAACACTTTAACGGAGAATGGCCCATACACTGAATAGCCAAACATGACCCATATACAGATCTTTGTAAGTTAGTTTGAAGGACAGTGTATTGTTGTAAGTTCAAGCCTATATACCCATTAACCGTTACTAATTAATCAAATTTTGTAAAAGGTACGGGGCATAATAGCAGGCAACTTCTATTGTCCTCTCAATTATGTCAACTATGGGAAGCCAGGTGGCATTTCTTTCATAGTATATAACTCTTTGTAATAGAGGATTGATTATTAACTGGTTATAAAGGCTTGACTTTACAACACTACCTGTCCGTAAGAACCTCATATACATAGCTACAAGCTTATCTGGGTCATGTTGTGGTTTATTCTGTTTTATTGCCGTGCCTCCACTGACCTTAGTTTAATAAAGATTTTTTCTGGCATGAGGCTGACCTTGTTTTGTATTTGGTGGAAAATTGTTTTTTACCTAGCCTCATACTAAACTTCTTGGAGGATTTCTTGCCAAATCCACCGATATCGGTCATCATGTTTTTGTGTTTTGTCAAAAAACATCAAAACATCCATTGACTTTGTGTACAAAAACTTTAAGCTCACTGTGGCCCACTTGCCTCATCCGAAGAATTTTTAATTTGGTGAGGTTATTATTTGACAATGGCACATTTAAGACAGGTTCAAGAAAATTGATTGACATGAGGACCATCTGATGCACCCTAACACCTTCATTGTCATAGTTTTGGCACCACCATAGTTTGGTTTACGTATCGTCGTATTGGCAAATCCTTAATGCATATTATGAGACACGCGAGTATTTTAAGTTCGTCACACTCAGCGAGTGAAAAACTACAATAACAACCGATCAATGCTTAACTCGGCTTCAAAATTCTTTTCCTAAGCAAAATTAACAGGGGTCATCGGGAAACTTTTGTGCATTAGGAATGCAGGATCTTTTTAGATGTCTGGTTTCTTCCTTCGATTGATTTTCGAATAATGATTGCAGAAAAATCGGCCGATCGGACAATGGAACACTGGGGAAGTGCAACATTGATAACATACCGCGTGATGCACAGATGTTTATGTGCGTGTGCTTGCGCCTCTCACAGTGACGACACGAGAGTGCTTACCAGCAACAACCACGCGCGCTGTGTGTGAGATAAAACGGTTACGGGCTTGGGCTATAATTCCATAATACACGCGATTCCCCTCGTGTTTATATTCCAGCTCTATGGTGAGTCGCCCCGATTTCTCTTCTAGAAATGCCAACGGTTCAAGGGACGGTTCGCGCACAATCAGTGAAAAAACAACCAGGTATATATGACAAATATACAATATTCCTCGAAATAATTTATTTTACAAAATCATAGAATCTGTTTTACGTTACAATAGAGAATATGAACTTTTATGAAGACGAGGTTTGGTATTTGGGGTTACTTCATTTCGCTGAACTGGTGCTGTAAACAGTTTCAAAACAACAACATGGCGACGTGTACGCTGTTTCGTGTTACAGCTGTCTGGGAACTTATATTAGATGACATTTCGTCAGACATTAAGAGTCACTGTTTGTTTGGCCATGGCACAATGTTGCAGAATGTGGCCATTCCAGTTAAGCTACAGCAGATAGAGCATAGTCCTATCCGGTCAAAATCCATGCTTTGCATATGCTTCTTCCTTACAAAAAAATTTGAAAAAAAAAAATCAAGCGCCTACGACCCAAATTTTTTTTGGAGGTGAAAGGGGCAATCAAACAATGTATTTTTCTTGGCTTATTGGCCCCGGGCCTTGCATGTGCTCTAAAAATAAAGGGAAACATAAGGAATTCTGGATGTCTTTGGCCCTCAAGTAGGAAATTTAAAAGTAGGTTAACATTCTCTGGCCCATCAGATAATATAATTGAGAACCCCTGCCTTAGACTCAATGGACGATGTTTGGGTAAGTGCCTAAGCCTTAAGGCCAACCTGGCCAAGGGAATGAAAGTTTTAAATTTGCGTCCGCCGCCCTGCGGATGCTGCATTTAACCTGCGGCGAACATGTTCATTATTTTAAACAGAGAATCATTATTTGCAATAAAGAATGCTCTTCATCACAAAAATCAAGGTTTCAAATCATCTAACACTTAACAGCGGTAAAAGAGTACAATTATGTAATAACAATAATACATTCATCATGTGCATGCATGATGCAGACTCCGAACATTGATTGACGCCAGTCCTGCTAAGCAGGACTTGATTGGCCTTATCTTTTATCAACCTGACATATTTTACTGGCCCTCAAGTCATGCTAAAATGAACTCGGGACCGATGTAGAAACAATTTTGCCGAGTTAATGATTCTCTAAATGAGTCCATGCTTAGCAAATTTACTTACTTTTGGGCTGTAAGACATCGGTAGACAACCCTTAAATGTTTTAAGTAGTTTTCAGGGAGAAATATAAACTTAAAAGAGCAAATTTGATGCACTTTTCAGAGGACGATAATTTCACTTCACAGACTAAGTTCAAACATAAGACAGGTGAAAGGTCATACATGTGCGACCCAATTTTGTAAACATTTAAAAAGCCCATGATATACTTCCAGTCGCAGCGAGCGATTTCTGCTCATGAGCATGCGTAACAGTTGATCTTGGGTCAAAGTCCGGTATTGCGCATGCCAATCGCTCGCTTTGACTGGAAGTATGTCATAGGCTTCAGGCTGGAGAAATTGTGTACAAATGCCCATACACGCTTTGTAGTGATAGCGCCGCACCGGACGTGAGTCCTAAATCATGCAGTATGACGTATTGACACAGCGTGAATAACACGGTGCCACGTATGACCGCGATCATGAGCCACTCATTTCATACAGTATGCCTCTACTGTTAGTGCCCCCATTAAGGTCCTGCTTCAACTGACCTTACGGCGGTCCGTTAAGTATTTCCCACGGTGTAGTCTGTGTCACAAACTGCAAAAGATATGATTTAATTATATTAAATATAATTAACGTTATCAGTCCGTCATGTATGCAAATGAAACTCAATCTCAAATATCTCTGGAAAAAGAAAGGGGTTCTATGGAGATTTTTGCATCAGAGGGTCCATTACTATGTTTTGTTTTGAATGTGTATCGTAATTGGGTCTGAACCTATAGAACCTAGCGAGAAAATTGAACGTTTATGTCTGGTACTTCGGTGCTCGCAGACACGGAAAAGTGAACACGCAATTGTTACGGGCCACATCCCTTTTTCCCACAATGCATTTCGATATTATTCCAGTCTTGAGAATTTTCAAATGCTGGTTTCAATTTACGCCAACTTTTTTTTCAATTTTAGAAGCAGGATTACGTACCTCAGACTGCTGACCTACCGGAAGGTGTGCACCAGCAAAATACAATCCAAGTAATTTTGGACGGAGAAACTGCAACTTGAAAATTAAGTTCAATTTTTTAGCATAATCGTCGAGAATCGGGAAGAGAAAAAAAAATGGGATGCCAATACGTGACGAACATTTATCAAGATTCATTAAGTAAACAATTATAGGTATGTTTAATATCTGTGAAGTCTGTCTGGACTGTTGTATTTGAGTGCTCGTACCATGAGTACATGGGTATTTGTTATTTTCACGCTGGCCTGAATACCCTTTGGTCGTAACTAGAGGTCCAGTCCAATGTTAACGTCAGCCATAAAATGTGTATGTAAAGACCTCTAGTTATGATTATCGGAACTGGATTGACGCATGCCATGGCATTCGCATTTCTATCTATCCTAGCCCGAGAACTCGGTCCTTCACAAGACTTGAACTTTAACATGCGGACATTATGGTGGTCTTGTTAAGGCCCGAGCCTGGTACATTAATTTTTCGTGAAGGTGAGGCACAACAATAGATATGCAAACATTATGTAACCAGTAAGTTTAATCTACTTGCCATGCACAACGGAAATTAGTCATGTGAAATACATGTTTTTGTCACTTACATGCATCCTCTATTCATATCAAACTGATACCTACTATGTTTACATCTCATCGGAGTGCTTACGGTGGTAGTGCGATCTTCAATGGTGTGTTGTGAAAATCTTCAATTTGTGAAGAAATTTTACGAGCAACACATGTATCAATGTTTGTACATTAATTCGCATATTTACAAGTTAACAATCGATGATACTAAATCATATAACATTCACTGTGTGCATTTTGTAGCACAGATATGTGAATGATTATGTTCATGTATTGGAAACAGATGAATTATGGGATACTAAAGACGTGACTATTCATTTGTAGGGGTGTTCTGTGCAGATAGCAACTATGACACAAATCATCTTTACTATTAATTTTCCAACGATTTAATAATTTGGATCACAGTAAATTCATTTGACTAATTGGAATGCATGCAATAACGTCGTATGAACAAAGAACTCATATCCACGAAATGGAATAATCCGCTTACTATAAGGCTTAACATTCATACGACCTTTGACATTTTCAGAAAGAAGAAACATGGACGACATGAAAAACAAAAATTATTAACCTGTATTCCCAAACACAAGCTTTATTTTGAGGTTTACAAATGCGGCCAGTGAGTAAGGTAAAATATGATGCGACCGATCTGATAACAGGTAACGAGCCGATCGCTGTTATAATTCAACAACAGCTATTTTTCGGTTGAAACACGGGGATGAATTCAGTATTCTGCCACCACATCCAACAACATGCAGTTTATTCCGTCGAGGCTGACAATTGGTGGCAGAATACTAAATTCTTTCCGAAACATGTGAGGTGTGTTGTTGTTGTCAGTTGAATAGTTTTGCATACACTTTACAAGGACACAATGGCCACTAATGCCTACTACAATAGCAATCTCATTAATTTACATGCGTCCAATTTCCTATACCAGCTTTGTACAAAATCGCCTCCACGTTTGTAGCATGATTCGGTAAGTTGGCATTGTGATGTGATTGATCCTGCAGCTCTGGAAAACCGTGAACTTGCAAGTCAACCAATAAAAATAGGCAATGTCCTCAAATAGCCCCGTAAAATGGCCGACAATATGAAAGGCCCCTAGCTTACTGAAAATAAATACGTGCCAGCGCCTGCATCGCCGCAAATGAAGTGATCTCTTTAAGCGTAGATTGAACCCAGTTCGTTTTGCGCTTTTCGTTTGTTTAATAAATAAACAAATATAATGCCCTTTATTCAGTTAAAAAATTATAAAATAATATAGGCCTAAAGTTAAAAAATGTTTACCCAAATTTAATCGTTTACCTATAGGCCTATAATAATAATAATAAATTTGTAATAGGGACTAATAATAATAATAAAGTGGTTCACTGAATGCGTCTTCTCGCTTAGCAATTTCCTTTATTCCGTTTACATGGTAGGCCTATATGTCTGGAAAAGCAGTAGTTATTGCACTTTATTCCTTTTTATTTGAAACCTACGAAAAGCAGGACTTGCACTAGGCCTATATCATTCCATTTTCGCTCGATCGTTTTCATCTGCAAAACTAGGCACTATCAAATACTGCACAAATAACACTTTACTTTGAACAAAAACACGCGCCAGAACTGGCAGAAGCAAAAGACCCGTCGGAACAAGTAGACCCGTCTGAACAAATAGACCTGTCAACCACTTCTTGCTTAACCTTCTACCCCCAAAACTACCCCTAAACCCCTCTTTGCTTGCTTAAAATAGCCCAAAAGAAATCCCCTTTTTCGTCCCTCCGGGACCAAAGCTATAACATTAACCTTGATGAAATCAGTTAAATAAACAAAAGTTGGTAACTCTAATAAATATCCTCAAAAGAGCCCGTTTCAATGGAACTTTTGTACACAAAACGGGCTATTGAGGATATGTATAAAAGAGTGAGTGTCAACATCCAAACTCTTATACATGTATCCTCAATATAAGCACGTTTCAGTGGAACTTTTGTACACAGACGGGGCTATTTTAGGATATGTATTATAGTGAGAGGACTTTCCAATATAGTCTTTTCCCAATCATGTTTTTTTTCTAAATAGCACATATGTATATCCAACACTCTTATACATATCC
Organism: Ophioderma brevispina; assembly: GCA_023653785.1. NCBI lineage: Eukaryota > Metazoa > Echinodermata > Ophiuroidea > Amphilepidida > Ophiodermatidae > Ophioderma > Ophioderma brevispina. Next base: position 19,106 of record JAMKCH010048819.1, read on the forward strand.
TCAAATAGACCCGTTCAATTGAACTTTTGTACACAGACGGGGCTATTTGAGGATATGGATTGATAGTGACGATATTTTCATCAAGGTTAATACTACCGACCCGGAGGGGCTAAAACGGGGATTTCCTTTGGGAGTTTGATTAATAGCAAAAGAGGGCAGTGGTATGTTTTGGGGGGGAAGAAGTTAAGGAAAAGAAGGTAAAGAATGGTCCTATTGTACAGAAGGGACTATTTGTAATGACGGGCTTAGCCGTACAACGGTATATAATGATTTATTTGTTTAAGACTGGTTGTTGCATTTTATAGCTCTTATTTATTAAGATTATTTTATCTTCTTAACGGAATATAAAGGGCATTATATTTATATTTTTCCATGGATATTTATTATATAGGGCCCGTTTCACAGTAATTGCCAACTTGTGTCAACATGGTGGTCATTCGTGTCAAGCTTTGGTTATTTGTTTTCCAATTGTGAAAGACTATAAATTTTAAGGAAAATAGAAAGCACACCTGATTTTTCCTCCTTTATTACTTTTGTTAATCAGAAAGTTTGAAAATTGGAGGCCATTTTGTAAAAAATGCAAATAGTTTTTTTTAATGGAAATTTAATTAATTGCCAAACGAAATTAGATGTGTCTCATCCTAAATGTAAAGTAAGCACCTTCAGCAATACCAGCAAAATATGAACAGGACGCTGAATTTGCAATTTCGTGACATTTTTTGCTTCTATTATCCCAAAACACAGGGTTCTTGACATGAAAAAGTTTTATTTATAAAATCAACAAAGTAAACAGAGCAGAGTGATTTTTCATGATTTTATTAGTTGTAGGCCGGGGAGAACATTTGGACTGAATGCAAGCAATTCACCCATGAGTTTACAGATAATAGCTTTATGTCCAAGTGTTGGACGTGACATGTGAAGGGAATTTTGACTTAATTTTCCTTTTTTACATTATTTAAAACAAAACAAAACTGATTTAGCTTCATATAAGATGAAAACACTACTACTTCCCTTAGTGAATCATGGTTTCATCCTCATGCCCTTCCAATATTCCAAAGCTGTTAGATTTGCATGGTTGCGCTTGAGTGAAGTTGCGTTGGGACTTGACAATTGAAATGTGAACGGGGCCATTTTTGTGAAAATTTACTAAAACTGATCACACCTCAAAGTAAGTTGGTATTTCACATACCCAGGAACAACTAGAAACATCCTATAAATTTAAAGTTTGGCAGACCTCCTCGTTTTTGAGATATGCAACTCGAGTGTGTTTGACGTGACCAATGTTGTTGGCCGTGACTGGTGTGAACGGAATTCATGTTGATGGAGCCAAGTCATTTTTACAGTGGTTTTCAAAAACTTTTAGTACATTTACTAGTAGAGTGAAATCACTCTCGGAGAGTAAGTAATACAACCTAGAACTTGCTTTCATAAAGACAACAGGGCTTCTGCAAAAAGTGTTGGACGTTCACAAATTGTGACCGGAAAATTGTGGACAATTCTCAAATAACCATAACTGAATTAATTCAAGGACCAGTAATATAATTGTTGTGTGGGCACTTATCATGGGGCTTGTCTTTTGTATTATCCAATAAAATGCACAGATACACCAACAGAGTGTCAGTGTAATGAATAAGGTATTCAATGTGAACGGAAAGTGTCACGTCCAACACTCAATTTTGATTTGCTCCTTAATTTTTTGACAACTCTGCTACACCTTATTTTCACATGTAATCGTGTCCACTAGTTGGCCTACAATAAATAAAAGTAAAAATTGACAGGTTCTACATAGCTAATATGCAGCTGAAAACAAAAGGGCATGTATGTTTGGTTTGTACGCATATGGCAAATTGTTGACCATTTTGCGTGGGCCTTCTCCTGAAATACATGCACAAATAAGTTGGTTCGCTAATGCGAGGTGGTCCATCGTAGACATCTAAGTAAAAACACAAAAATGACTCGTATCACCTTCCTGCAAAAACTCCTATAGGTTTTAAGTGGAAAATTCAAAAAGTGGCAATTACTGTGAACCGGGCACGTTTCAATGTTTTAATTTGTGTAAGACATGTTTGTACTTTTTATTAAGATTATTTTCTCATTTTTACGGAATAAAGGGCATTCTATAAATTTGCATCATTATTATTGTTTTTTAGTTAAGTGTTTAATTTGTGTAAAACAATTGTTTTTTTATCTTTTAATTTATTAAAATTACTTTCTGAATTTTTGTTTAACGGAATAAGGGGCATTATATAATTTTGCCAATATTATTATATTGTTAATAGTTAAATGTTAAATTTGTGTTTTAATTAGCTTTATGAAGATTATAATCTTACCTGAATAAAGGCTTTATTTAATGTTCATATTATTATTATATAGTTCAATGTTTTAATTTGTGGAAGAACTGTTTGCACTTCTTTATTGAATTTATCATTTTAATGGAATAAAGGGCACTCCAAATTTGCCATTTATTTATTATTAGTGTTTTTATAGTTACTGTCTAAATGTGTGAAAATTTTATATCTTTTATAAAATTTACTTTATA
>JAMKCH010048820.1:0-29586 GCA_023653785.1 Ophioderma brevispina
GTCAACAGTTTGAGCTGGCTTCACCACGCCAACTTTCATAACATATAGCGCTGCCCTCATATGCAAGACAGTCATTTTCCGAAAGGACGTTAGGGATAACCAAAGAAGGAGAACGACGGCATACGTTAAACGTATGAACGCCCACGAAGGAAATGACGATGCGGGTAAAAGCGAAAGGTATTCCCTTAAAATTAAAGATTACTGTTTGCCAATACTGAATTAAATATCTCATTTAAAAATGATGACAAAGCAAACAAAGCCGAAGCAATCTCGCAATGATCGATGATCTGTCCTTGAATTTTCGTTTTTTGACCTTTTTCAATTAATCAAAAATAAAAAAAATAAAAAAAATAAAAAGTTATATTTTTAATCAACGAACAGAGATAGCTTAGAACATGGAATCGCTTGTCATGCCAGCCGATTAAGGTAAGTACTGAACTGCAAAGGATTTTAACCTATGTTCTCTTAAACAAATGATTTTATTGCTAATGCAGGCTGGCATCTGCAAATTTATCCTACCAAATCTCTTCACAGCCAGGCGATTTTTCGTTATTTTTTAATAAGTATAAAACGAGCCCGTATTCGAGCTCGGATTGAAGCGTAGAACCAGATATGAACGATTTCACCAAAAAACCATCTTATGTACAAATGTTTTGCGTGTGTTAATTTATGTGGGTCGTCACATTTTATTCAGAAAAATTTTCCTGGGCCTTAAATTTTACTGGGTAATGAGAAAAAACAATTCGATCTGTGATACCAAAACCTTAATTTTGATGGCGGAACTTGGGGGATAAGGATTTTGATCGGTCGCGGCGCCCAAATTTAATTGTTCACAAAATATGAAATTTCTTCTTTTTTTTTTTTTTTTTTTTTTTTTTAAATACATACATAACATAGATATATTTTACACATAAAATACATAACCAAAAAGATAGGGACATTAATATGAGGATAAAGCATCCAGGTACAAATAATAAAAACAAAATTATAGTGTAATACACCCACCTCATATTAGTTTAAGTTTTCCATAACTTTAATCAACAAAGTATACTCGTTATAAAAACATAACATGAATATTGGTTGACCAAAAACAAACATCGTACTCACTGATACATTAAAACCACAAAGTTAAATAAAGACCGTCCAACAGTGCATAGTGTGAGAAATATGCATACGGAGTGCGTGTTTCTTGTGTTACAAACGCCATTCTCGTCGTCGTCTGAATTTAACGTCGCCGGCGACGTTAAATTATAAAATCGTTCGGTTACCCATAAGGAAGCTGATTTTGGTTCATTTTTTTTGGGTTTTTTTTTTAATCATTTCGGGTGGGGCTTTTGTATATAACAAAAACTTTAACAACCATGCAAAAATATCGATTTTGAAATCTTGAGGCGCAACATTTTCAATGTGCCATAAGTCTGCTTTAATATTGGTGAAAGGATTGTTTTTCATGGTGGGGATTTAAGTTTTTAATACATAAACGCTGAACCGCGCAAATATTCTGCAATCTTCGCAACATACGCAAATGTTGGAGGAGACAGTTCCGATGCCCTAGACATATGCAAGAGAACAACATATTAAAGGCGAATATTAACTGTACCACTTTACCTTTTTGTTTTCGCAAAGCAAGAAGAAAAAAACATGTCCCTATGGTTCGTCGACTAAAGTATCAAGTGATTGTCGATCTTTCTATGGTCAGTTTTTTTCCTCCCGCGTATCACGTATGCCGCTTACTGCGCCTGCGATCCCACTGTGAGCTTTAAGCGAAGTGATGAGATATGTTGATCCACCTGGAGTAGACAAAGTCATAATAACCTGGACTATTGGGTCATTTGAAGCAATTCCGTGACCGTGGAGAGCAGAATATCATTTCTCAATGGATTGTCTTCTATGAAGGTTAATGAACAATTTAGCGGGGGTGCCCCTCCCTGAAAATGGTGGGCAGAATCCAGGAGGGGGAAATTCATATTCACGTGGGGCAGGGTGTGCAAAAATTAAAAAGGATTGGATTGCTGTAAAATGGGTACCGAAAGTGTTTGTCTGCAACAGTGATTAAAAACGGTAAATAGTTTGTAATACTTACAACGTATAGTTACGGAGATATAACACATAAATCAGTATAAATACACTATTTATATTAAAAAAAAAAAAAAAAAAAAGGTTTTAAATCTGAAATATTGCTCCTCCGATTTTCTGGGGCCATTAATTGCGGCATACAACCACATTAGCGTTCATCCATACCTCACGCACCACCGTGTCACACACTCACTTCATGCAGAGTTTTTTATGCCTAGTGGGAACCTTACCCATATTTTGACACCATATAAAAAGATACTGTTTTTAAACGTAAATTTAATGTGTCATTCCATTTGTGTGCATGGTGGTTGGTCAGGTTATTTTGTTTGTTTTATGTTTTTTAAAAAAACTGTGTTGGGTGACGGGCTGCCTGTAACGGAATAGCATATAACAATATTTATTTGCGTTGCTGCGCCGAATGACAGGGCTAATGCCGAACGCCCGTTGTTTCGGCTGAGGACCTTACCGGAGGGGTATCTGACGAACACCCGGCGGGCGTTTCGGCAGTTATTCATGCCGAAAATGAGGGCTACGTTATTATCCTGCCGTACGGCAGGGTTACTTGCCGAAACTATGGGTTAGCCTCATTACAGGGTGAGGGTGTTGAAGGTAACTAAGCTCTTGTGTCAATTGGATATACGGCACAGGACGACACAAATTGACTCAGCTGTACGAAAGGCTAAGATTAGCTTTAAACTAACAATTTCAGGGATCCGTTCATTATTTACGAGGGAGGGGCCGGAAGAAATTGAAATATACGTTTGGAAAATTACTTATATGCATAGCTGAAATGTAAGTTACTTAACCCTACTGATTATATATTCTTACACCCCCACACACAATTAGCTACCTCAATCATATGATTCCATGCTGATCAGTGTATTAAGAAAGTCCGAAGGTTAGCGTCATAGTGCAGTTAGTGTCCATGTAAACGGGCCTCGACCTTTTGCCCACCCAACCGAATCATTGTGACATGAATCCATTCATAAGTTTGATCATATGTAAAGATTCCAACTTCACAGGCACACCACTCCAATCACGGATCAATGGACATGCTATGGTGAGTGATTACCCACACACTGTGTGCATGAACATTGGCGAGTAGGCCTGTTTTTACACTTGTTGGAAGCCTTGTTAGAAATGGTCGTTTCGGATATTTTCAGTACCGTATGTAAACAAATAAAAAACCACCGTTATAGAAAATCTAAAGATTATCTTTGGTTGAGCGTCTACGAAGAGTATAGGTCTAACCGTTTGTCCATGGCGCTCTCTTGAATCTGCACCGCAATCAACGTGTGATTTTTGTCATAGAGTTAGCATTATACCCTACCAAAATACCTCTTTATAAAGTAACATTTTCGGATTTTCTGAATGTCTATCTAATAAATAACAAATGTAGTGATGATAATATATTCGACAATAGAGCTCTACGAAGAAAATCCTTGAGCACGTTCCTCGCAACGACGTGAGTTTTCTCATGTCTATGCGTTACGCACAGAGTACGCTGACAGGTCATAGGCCTATTAATTGCAGTGTGTGCACAGTGAATACTGAAAATGGACAGTAACTGCAAGATGGATGGTCTGTGTTCCTGCATCATAAGTGAACAGACCCCCACACATCCGACAAAAGATTGAGATCTGATAAAATTCTTCCTCAAAGACGCGGTAAAATTTCGAACCATAATGATTACAAATAAAAAGTTCAAGACAAAAGAAAAGGAAAGATACAACAAGTACTATCAAAAAGATCATATTTTTTTTACAATAATAATGCAAAGTCCTAACTCTATGATATATCAAACGCAATACCATATTCCCAACGTGATTAGTTTCCATTTGATGTGTGATAACCAACGTATTGCTCCAACGTCGTTGGGGAATTCGAGTTATCGATAACGTTTAAGAATCACTGTTGCTATTTGATCGATAGGTCTACTGTTATGTACTTGAATTTATTGATTTCAATTTGGCAACATTATATAGTTCAATAGATTTAAAATAATTTCACCTGAAATTTGAGGGGTACCAGGTTCTGTCACGATATGAATTGGCTTCTTTATCTTGAGCACCGTGGATAACGTACATGAGGACCAATTCGCTAAAAGCAATGGAAAAACTGCGTGTGAATGACCTATCCCGTACCCGTAAGCTCCCTCCTAAATAGGTGTTTTATATGCCAACTGATAATTCAACACAGGAAAGACGTCCAATCACATTACGAATGGATAACGGCTTATGAGAGAGTTGTTTTTGCGACAACGGATATCGGGGCTATATTACCAAGTGGCGAATGATGACAACTCTTTGCCCAGATTCTGGACTATTTGCTATTGGATAGCTATTTCTCTTGTAACGTCATGGTCACGCTGGGGGGTTTGAGGATATATTGAAGTAGATTCAAGAAGTGACTTAGGTATTATATTTCAAAATCTTTTCTGAGGCAATTAAGCATATATCGAAAACTCGAAACGGATACGCCATTAGACATGTTAGATCATGACGTGGACGTTCAATACGTGTATCCGGTCAAATAATATAATACTCAATGTAAGGTTAATTAAGATATGCGATTGCGAACGGTCAGAAACGTTGATCCCCTTGAAATATCTGTGGTGAACATATTCGAATACGATTACAAAATTATTGATCTAGAATCCTTCGGTGAACCTTAAGGGCTTGGACCAAATCCAGAAGTTCTAAAAAGTGTAGTTAAATAAAAGCATACAGCCGTGGCTAGCTCAACCATGCCGTGTCCAGGCTTAATGCATTCTGCATGTTGATGACACATAGTGGAGCCCAGCATTAAATTTCCACAAATTCACGTTTTCATCAATAAATTCTCACAATTCGGTGGAATACCATTGCTCACGTGGGACGTAACCTTAAGGCTAACTCAAGACAGATGGCCTACCACTATTCGAGAGAGTGTTTCTTTACCATAGAGTATTGTGACGATTTGTCGAGTCAATTCAATGAAGCTGGAGGTTAACACAGTTCCCTCCCTGAACACAAAATATATCTGTAACATGTAACACCTTCCACTAACGAAAAAAATCACTGTCTACAGTGTCTTGTCGAGCCAACCAATTTAGGATTGTTTGACCCGCGTATACTATAAGGTGGAATATTCTTTCTCACGACTCTTTTGTAATACGTTTAAAACAAACGGATGTTTTTTCATTAACTCGTATTAATATGATGAATGATGATTTTTTAATTAGTGTTTTAACTAAAGATTTAATTGTTTATCGATAATTTCCTAGATGTATTTTTAATTCGTGAATTTTACTGGGTTAACCATAAGGCTATTTGGCCTTATTTCAAAGGTAAAAATGCCTAGTTAATTCAAACCTGGCACAAAATAGTTATGGAAAAAGTTTCCACCCGGTAATGCGTTCCTCATGGTCGTTTCTCTGCCGAGATAATGAAGGATGGTTTTCTGGCCACTTTGACGGAACTTGCCTGAATGATGAACGGCCACCCAAGGTCCCAAAACATGACATGGAACGCATTTCACGGATATCACCGATGCCAAAAATCGACATTCGTGATGCGTTTTTGCCTTATTCATCAAAGTGTGACAGTCGCGGGGCCCGACTGCCGACTTACCAACGTATAAACAAAATGCCCATGAGCCACATCCGTTTTCATAATTTCATTCGTACCTTTGTGTGACAAGCGGCATTAAGATTGAGTGGATGGTGGTATTCAGTGAGGGCGGCTTTAAACGCAACCCGACAGTTGCTCTTGTTCAATCAACCCGGTTGTTTCTTGTGTTGAATTGGGTTTCTATTGCTACTAAAATAATGAAAGGAGACGGTTTTAACTGCCAAACCACTCTGCTAACCGGTGGCTAGCTGTTAAGCCTCCTCTCAACTGGTTTTAAAATAACCCAATACCCGAGGTACTCCGGAAATGTGTTAGACATATGACTCCTGCCCGTAGTATGAAAACTCTTTCAATCATAATGCTGCTTTTTCAATGATGGAAAGTTGTGTAATACTAATAGATCAATAAATCTCCAATTATAACAAGTAGCTAAAAGAGGTCTTTACATTGGTGGCCCCAGTTGTACAGACCCCCGAAACTTAATAACCATAAATGTAAGCTGAAATAACAGCATTTTAATTTTTAATTTTTGAAACCCACACAGTAACCTCCCTGGAACTTAGACAACCAAAGCCCTTCTTGTAGGCTTCCCCTTGACTTCCGTCCTTTTGGATTTCAGACAAAGTTTACGGCCATACTGACGTTGTGATACGTCCTGCAAATAACCCTGACAGACAACAATGGACTACAAGAATGTTTTTTCTTGAAAAGAATTGAATAGGTAAGTTCAAATTATCAGGTACATTATCACAACTCAATATTTGCATGTTTGGGGTACAGAAGGTGAAACGATGGCATTGACGTTATTATACCTATTAAATTAATGAATTTGAGCTTGTTAATTAGTTAAACGCCTCTTACTGATTTGAAATAGTTTCACTATTTTGATGAAGACTTGAGCACGGTTGTATTTATACGGAAGTAAAGAGTACCCGAAGGCCGAAACATAGTCCCTGATTTGTGATATTGTGTGAACATTTTACAAGGAAATCGCTAGTTATCTCACCTAATGTAAAACCACTAAAAAGGGTGTTTTACCTTTATCTATGGTGTGATTTTAACAGTCTACGTAACCCTAACCACACTTCTACCTCCAACTCTAACCCAAATAATTACTAATTAACTCTAACCTAACCCAACGCATAACCCTTCATGCTTGAGTGTCATTTTGAAAACGTACGCCCGCCATAACCAATGCTCTTTTATTATCTCGATCGCTGGACCCGGTAACATAAACTTAAACTTATGACATTGTAATCTCGTTCAATCCAACCTTTTAGATTGTTCGGTCAGCTATAAATGCAAAAATATAATGAATAATACACAATGATATTAGCTGTATAATATTGTTATATATATATACATACATTGATCGTTAACCATCCTACAAAAAAAGTTTTCATGTCCTTTCTAGGATCCAGAATATATATCCTACCACTTTGCATCATTATATTAATAACATACAAAGCTATTACTTTTTTATAATTTAAAAGAAAACAAATGTCATTATCAATAGTGATTCATATTATCAAGCCTCGATCAAATAAATTACCTTTTTCCTTGACGCCATGTTTTGACATTGTGTGCACTGAACAACTGCCAAAGTCATTTTGGCGATCTGTTACGTGTGTGACCCATTCAATTGGCAATCCATGATTTATTTCGTCAGTCTTTCAAAGAATGACCGTTTGATGACGGTTATGTTGACCAATTGTCATTTGTTGATGATTGACATAAATTATCGTCAACGCCCTGACAAAACATGTAGCTGAAACATGTACACTTCAGAAATCAGAAAAAATCACTGCTCACAGTGTCTTTTCGAGCAACCAATTTATGATGTTTGCCAGCGTATACTAAAAGGTTGGAATATTATTTTCTCACGACTCTTTGTAATACGTGTAAAACAAACGGATGTGTTCATTTAAACTCTTGTATATGCTCGAACTGATATTATTTTAATTCTATTTTATAAAATGAGATTTAATGTTTATCGAATAAATCCAGATGTAAGTTTTAAAAATTCGTGAATTTCTGGGTTAACCATAAGGCTATTGGGCCCCCCTATTTCAAAAAGTAAAAATGCCTAGTTTAATAAACAAACGGGCACAACATAGTTATGGGAAAAGTGTCCACCCGGTAGGCGTTTACATGGTCGTTGCTGCAAGAGATATGGAAGGATTGTTTTCTGGCCACTTGACGGACATTGCCTGATGAGAACGGCCACCCAAAGGTCAAAAACATGACATGGACGCATTTCAACGGATATCAAGGCTGCCAAAATCGACATTCGTGATGCGTTTGCCTTATCCATCAAAGGGACAGCGCGGCCCGACTGACGACTTGACCAACGGATAAACAAAAATGCAATGCCACCATCCGTTTTCATTCGTCATTTGTGTGACAGCGGCATTAAGATTGAGTGGATGGTGGTTATTCAGTTGAGGGACGGCTTCAAAACGCCAACGACAGTTGCTCTTTGATTCAACCCGGTTGTTTCGTTTGAATTGGTTTCTCTGCTACTAAATAATGAAAAGGCTGTTTAAAACGCCATAAACCACCTGCTAACGTGGCTAGGCTGTTAAGCCGCTCTAAACTGGTTTGAAATAAACCCCAATACACCGAGGTAACTCGGCTTGGTTAGCCAGTATGGCTCGCCTAGTATTAACATTATCAAGCAGAATGCGCATTTGCAATGATGGAAAGTTGAGGTCACTACGAAATAGATACTGATCTCCATTTAAAAACAAGTAGCTAAAGAGGTCTTTAAATTGGTGCCACAGTGTACAGACACCCTAAACTATAATAACCATAAAGGTAAGCTGGCAAATATACAAAGCATTTTATTTTAATTTTTGCACAGGTAGGAACTCCCGGGAATTAGACACCAAAGCCTTATGTATGCGTCCCTTGACTTCCGGGCCTTTGGATTTCAGACAAAGTTTACGGCATATGAAGTTGTGATAGTCCAGCAATAGACATGAAAGCACAACAATGGACTACAAGAATGGTGGCGTGAAAAGAATGAAATATGTAAGTAAAATTATCAGGTACCTACTCACAACTCAATATTTGTCATGTTTGGTAAAACAGAAGGTGAAACGATGCATTGACGTTATTCTTACCTATTATATTAATAAATTTGAGCTGTATAATTGGTTAAACGCAGCTTACGTGAATTTTGAAATAGTGTCACTATTTGATGAATAGACTTGAGCAAGGTTGTATTTATACGGAAGTAATAGTACCTCCAAGCCGAAAATAGTACCTGATTTGGATATTGTTGTGAACATTTAAAGAAAATCGCTAGTTATCTCACCTAATGGAAAAAACCACTAAAATAAATGGTGTTTTACTTTACTCTATGTGTGATTTTAACAGTCTACGTAACCCTAACCACACTTCCTAACTCCTAACCCAAATAATTACTGAACCTAACCCAACCATAACCCTTCATAGCTTAGACGGTCATTTTGGAAAACGCCCGCCAGTGGACATGCTCTTTTATTATCTATATAGCTGGCCCGTAACATAAAGGTAGACATGGTAATTTCTTCAATCAACCTTTTAGATTTGTCGTTTCAGCTAAAATGCAAAAATATTAAAATACACAATGAATATAGCCTGTATATGGAGTTTATATACTAAAATGATCCGTTAAACCATCCTACAGTTCAGGTCCTTCTAGGATCCAGAATATATAAGTACCATCATTGGCAGCAAATTATATTATACAAAGCTATTACTTTTTGATAATTTAAAGAAAAAAATGTCAGTATTCAAAGGGTTCATATTATCAAGCTCGATCAAATAAAATTACCCTGTTCCTTGACGCCATGTTTTGACATTGTGCACTGAACAACTGCCAAAGTCATTTTGGCGATCTGTTACGTGTGTGACCCATTCAATTGGCAAGCATGGTATTATTTCGGTCAGTTCTAGCAAAGAATGACCAGCATTTGATGACGGTATGTTGACAATGTCATTTGTTGCATGAATGACATAAATATCGTCACGCCGGACAACAAATAGCTGAGAAATTGACCGAGAAACAACGACATGCTACAATAGACCGGAAGCTAAAAGGCGTTCAACATTGTCTACATAGGGCCACTGTGATGGCTAGTTCTGTTTTGTGATACACTATTTATTAGGGTGCATCAAACGCTATAGTACGTGTGGGATTTTTTTTCTAATCTCAAAATGTTCATTAGACTAGAAACATTCTCTGCAAAGTTTAAATATTAAATCCGAAAAAAAGGGTACGGGGCCCAACGCAACAGCTTAAGTTTGTATGTGACGTCAGTGGGATGTTTTGTAATTTTTGAGCTTTAGCATAAAAATCGCCCGGAAACTCTGTTAGTCAGTGTGTTCGTTCGTTCGTCCAGATTCGTACGGTTTAAAATGATGTATCCATGAGCTCAGTTACAGTGGTCCCGGTAATTATTTCCAATCGGCAAGAACCCTATTTTCGCTGATTACCAATACAACAAAACGAGCGAGATGGTGGACGCTGTTTCGACCCTACCCAACAAGTCAAAAGGTTCCCATAATACCCGGGGTATTAATAAAAAAAATTATTAGAATGAAACTACTGTGATAGTGATAAAAGCCCGGATGAAAACATCACACTCGTCGTTGCATTTCATACACGCCATTTGAAATTTATTCTATTTTATCTTAGCAACGGTAACCTTAGAAAACAAAACACATACCTGACGATGTTTTGGATGTGTAAGATCATTTTATAACCGAGGCCCCCCAGGTGAAATCGTCGGGCAAAGTGCTTTTTCCTGCTGTTATGGTTTACGTATGCGGGAACGAATGTGTCAGTCACTCGACGGATTGCAACCTCGACCGATATCAGACTCGCGGTCCTCCAACTGGACGGACAAACCAGTCGCACCGCATACCAGTCGACCGATAACCAACTTGACCGTCTAATGCCAACTCGACGTCGCGTGAAGTACCAACTCGACCGACGCGTGCTACTCGACCGTTGTAATGTATTTAATCATGATAAAGATATCAGTTTTTTTATTAAGAATTAGTAGATTCATATATAAAGTCATTTTAGGCATATTAAAATCTTCGAATTTAAAGGGCCAGAGAAGATTTTAAGGAGATTTTTTTTCTAAATTTGTTGGGTTTTGGGTCAGCTCAAAGTTTCGATTTATATAGATTTAGATTACTATTTTTAATTACTACACTGGTAGAATTATAAATAGTACTAAAGTTTTAAGTCCAAAGTTAGAGATGAATTCATGTATGGTTCACGGGAATGGATGTTCCATTATCAGATAGTAGGGGCTATAGAATCAATGCGGACCGGGGTAAGATAGCAACCAGCGATTGGATAGCCACTACAATTACAGGAGTATGCAAGTTCGCCGATCGTCGAAGTTCGGGGCCCTGGTTGTATAGAGATTAGTGAGAGCACTATGCGATTAGGATAGTTGAACTATCGCAGAAATGAGCAATTGGAGAGCATACACAATAAGCAGCCGGGTGTACACACTATTAATCCTGCGGAAAACCTGATGCCGAGATGTGTCCGTGTCCAAACATTTGCAGTAGGTGCGAGCGATCCCACGATCAAAGCTGTCAAACGGTACTTGAATTATTCGTCGATGGTCTGGCCTATTATTTAACTGTTTTCAACCAAGAGGACAATGAGACAGAGTTGCCTTACGTTGAATCCTGATGTTACATAGTACATGTACTGAGATAATTATTTATGGTATATTCATTTAGTCCGTACATCGTTTTAAAAGCGTTTTGATCAACAACAGACGGCCAATGCACTCACGAGATACCTCGACGAGATGTACATATTAGATTTTTAGATATTAGATTGAGAGTTCCTAAACATTTGATTAAAGGTGACTCAGAGATTTGTGATATATTATTTTTCTGTGAGGTGATTAAAAATAAACGTTCATCTAGAACTAACATAGACCTAAAACGCTTAATTCCAAAGTAGAGGATGAATCGGATACGTGTATAAACAAAAATTCCGGTCGAGTTGGCATTAGACGGTCGAGTTGGTTATCGATCGAGCTGGTATGACTAAAAGGAACTTATACCGTGAGGAACGTTTTGTATTGGGCGTGAATCGCATTCAAAATTAGAGCGGTCATCAAAATAGAGACGGTCCATAACGAAAACGTCATTCGATTAAAGAATGCGTCTGATTTGCCTCGTATATTTAGGGTTGCATTACGAACTAGGTATGACGGTCGATTGGTGTCAGTCGAGGGACGACCGTCGAGTTCGGTAATCGGTCGAGTTTGCATTCCGTCGAAGTGAATGGATACATGCTGGACACCGGTGGACAGTGTTTCTTGGTCATCACTTTGCAACAACTTAAACAAATCCCGCTATGGTTATGTCTGCAGGTTTTTATAAAAAAAAAAAATTCCAGACCTGTTTTAGTTTTGTGTTAGTGGTAAATGAATATACTTGTATGAGAGTTTCTTAATGAAATATTACGCTATTAGTTTGTATTTTTTTAAACACATCTCTGTACAATATTCAAGTATAATTTTAACGCAAAAACGTTAAGTGCCTCCTAGCGTGCATGGACCAGTCATGGTCATAATTACTTAGAGTTAAGCCAACGTCAGGGCCCGGTCAGTGCGTGGATGAGACCAAAAGGGCACAGAGAGGACAAACTACTTGTTAAGTTGTTTGCCGCTAATGCTAGTCTTTCGTGACATGTTTTTGTTTTTCTATTACAAGCAACACCCTGCGGCATGTTAATTTTAACTAAAATAGCAATTTTTTTTTACAGTTTCACTTCTTTTTTCTCTTACTTGGAAGAGTATGTAAGGGGAACTCACGTGCCCCAACTTCCGTTGTTAAGGAATTCTGTCTTTGTTTTCTTTTTTTCCAAAATAGGAGGCTAAACGATTACAAATAGAAATTGACGCTATTAATAAAAAGAATGATCATTTAATTAGATGTTTAGGTGTTTTTCATTTTGTTGTGGCACTTAATATTTCATTGCGATTGAAATGTAACAATCATGTAATATTTGTTACAAGATAGCTAAACGATTACAAAAAGAAACTGAAACTCCATTAAGAAAAAAAAACTGATTTTTTAAAATATAGTTTAGGTTTTTTATTCATATTAAAAAAAATGGTACTGAATATTTTAATTTGCAAATGTAAAAATAGCATAATCATAATATGTAGTATGGTAATAATTAACCTAATAAGAAAACCACACGACACACGTGAAAAACGTGAAATATGAAGAAATAGGAAAGAGAAGACAAGTTTCTTTATTGGGGTTTGAACCCAAATTGACTTGTACTCTTTAATGGGGAGGGGACTGGGAAGTGACTCTTGCTGTTTAGACCACATTCATATCTATCTGTAGAAAGAATGGTAGTCCTGAAACGAATGCAGCAAAATGTTGGATAAAATTATGGACGACAACGCCTGTCTGTTAATTTAGATGTAGGACTGCTCCTAAAACCCAAGAAGCCCCACGTTTTTCCATCCCCCAAGATTCGGTACCGACAGCTCAACGTGCTGTGGGTTTTTTTGCAGTAGGACAGATGAGCCATTGTGGCGGCAAATTCTGAAACCTGCTGCTTCAAATCGTCTTGATTGAGCAGAAATTTAGAATAATAAAAACATTGCTTTAAGGACTACAAATGATACAAAGCGATGTCTGTGTTTGATTATTGAGGTTTTTAAAAGAGTATAAGACTATAGATGTGCGAAAGTTAGCGAAAGTAAACGTAGATATGATGATGTGATAATGGTATTGTCGGTGTGGAGTTCCCGTATCACAGGATGTGTCCCGTCGGGACGTTACGGTAATAAAAAAATACAGTGAATTTATTCTACCAAGGGATACAGACTTATTGTTTGTGATGTTCCTCTTTCATTGTGTACAATTTTGGGTATTGTAGTAATTTTACGAAAGGGATTTTATCATTTACCCTATAAATTCTGGGCTTTAAATGATGTTTTGCTTGATGTTAGAGCAAAATTCTGCGAAAAGGTGCCCCATTTTTGTTGCCAAATAGTAATTTTGAACTCCACAACCTCACATGCTATTGGTTAATTCGCAGACTTCAGAGCATTTCGGTCTGTGCAAACACATAACAGCGATGGTCTTCGGCCTTGATTTTTTGTCATCAATCAACAAGAGGTACCTTATAAAGATGAGAGGCGTTTGATGCACCCTAATCTTATTCCGTCCTTACTAGATTAAAAGTGCGTAACATATTGTATTTTTAGTTGTGATGTTGTGGTTGTTGTTTTGAAATACTCGATGCCAATTTAGGTGGTAGTGTTTGTCTTCGCTTAAGGAAATTACAAATTTACTGGAAAAATTATAACATGATATACCTTGAGTAACCAACTTTAAAATAGACTTCTTGAATAGGTACAACCTTTAAGCTTTTCTTAGCTTGCCTTTAATTGGCTAATCTATAAATAAAACTTAATGTGATTGCCAAAAATCTGCCTGTAGACTCGGGGATTAATGCAAAACCAATAAGATATAAGTAAAAAAAATAAATAAACGAGTCAATGAAACGCCTTCACAAAAACAAAGTGCACTTAAATTTATGGCTATCGACTTTACTACTGTTAAATCTTTGTCGGTAAGTGTTTATTGTGTGTACTTTTGTACAGTGCGCATTAATTCTCATTACTATGGTCCAGTAACTACTTCTCCATTTAGTTCACAGGCCTACATATAACTGTAGGTTATAGACATTTGTCTATTTTGTCCCATGCATAATTGAAGCTATTGGGGTCAATAGGTACCTTGATGTAACCCACGAAGACTTACCTTATTGAATATTAGATGTGTTCGATATATTGTATTGCCCAATTCCGTTGGCGTTTGTTTTTTTCCTTCTGTTGTATTATTAGGGAGTTGCGAAGAACCCTAAACGTCTAACGCGACCCATATTCTTACGGCCTGTCTATTCAAAATTTACTCTCCTGTGACAAGTTTATCAATGACAGGCGTAAGAATAGGCGTTCGCGTTTGACGTTTATTTATGGTTCATCGCAACCTTCCCAATATCTTTACCAGGCCGTGCCGCAGGATTAATTAAAAAGAGGGTCCAATATTGCAGATTCAAGCGAACGAGAAAATACAAAATGTGCGTCACCAGGTGCAAGCAGGTGGATGCATATTCATAGATATTCACTTCCACCTCACGACGCTGTTTCGAGGTGGCAGACAAGAGGCCTGAAATAGTT
Organism: Ophioderma brevispina; assembly: GCA_023653785.1. Classification (NCBI taxonomy): domain Eukaryota; kingdom Metazoa; phylum Echinodermata; class Ophiuroidea; order Amphilepidida; family Ophiodermatidae; genus Ophioderma; species Ophioderma brevispina. The sequence goes on from JAMKCH010048820.1 coordinate 14,924, forward strand.
TATAGCATGATTGTGTGTATGCGTTGCTTCATCCTAAAACTTAATTCTTGGCACATCTTTTATGTAAACAGTGTTATCTCATATAAAATATTTATTTCTGCACAAAGAGGTAAAGGATGCATGACAGAAACACAGCCAGCCCACAAATAAAGACTACTGCCACCACGGCCAGTATATGCCGAAACTCGCCTCACTCTCTCTGAAGATATGAACACCGAAAGGCTATTTGCCGATGCTCGGGGGCCAATGTTGCCAATAGTGATACACATATGAGCATTCTCACACCTGGCTACGTTTTTTTTTGATGTCGGAGTGTGCTAATGTGATCTGTTACAGAAGAAGATTTTAGTCTTGTAATTACTTAGGGCAAGTTTTCCATGGTGTGAACTGTAGGGGGATGCACGTATCACAGTCTTAAAAATACCTCACTAAATTTGATCTTACGAGATTTGTAGTAAAAATATGACAGAATTTGAAGACGTTTGACAAGATTCTGGATCCAAATATACAAGATTTTCCAGTCACATTTGATTAGAATACCTCGTATTTTTAAGAGTGCAGAAAAATAGTATACATTCATGACACCCTATATAGGAAATAAGTCAATAAAGACAACAAAAAACTTTTCCACGCACGAACCTTGGAAACCCTCGCATTAATGCCAAAGCTTATGATATTTTGTTAAAGCGACATAAGCGATTAAGATAAACATCCAAATTGTTACTTTTAATGTTACTTTTGGAAGTTTGCATTGCTCTGTGTTCCCTTGAGCTGTCAACCCGCAAAAAGTAAACCCCAAACCTGAACGTTCATTTATAACAGTAAAAGTCATGACGCCTTTAGCAGTACTTTGCTGCATTAAATCAAAATAGTTCTGCAGACTCTTAATTGGCGAAAATGTTTATCGTTTATAATGTTACTACACTGAATCAAATGATATAGAAAGAACATGACTTTGACGTGTCTATTAAAGTGTGGTATTCTTCTTTTCCATCGTATCCTGACACGTTTTTTTTCCTTCCGTTGTCATATGATATTTACCATTCTGTTTAAGTAAATTAAGGCGCCCCAGCAAGGTTACATGTGCCAAAATGTTTGTCCCATTAAATCTGTGTATCAGCCGACCATTAACACACAGAAAGTTATAGACGTCTCTCTCTCTGTTCTTTATTTTTCCTGCCAATTTGCCAAGGTCACTTAATACATTACATTAATATTCTAAGGACCTATATTAGCGCCAGTAAAGAAGATGGCGGAATGAAACAACTCAAAAGTTTAGATCAATGAGTTTATATCATTGAGTAGTTAAGATTACTGAAGTTTAGATATCCGAAGTTTAGATTACTGAAGTTATATAAACTGAAGGTTATTATTATTGAAGTTAGGAGTTAAGGATAACGGAAGTTTAGATAAATGAAGTTTAGATTACTGAAGTTTAGATAACTTAAGTTTATATTATTGACGTTTGAATGTCACCCAAGTTTAAGATACTGAGTTTAAATAACTGAAGTTTAAATAACTGAGTTAGCATAATGAAGTTAAGGTCACAGTGAAGAGATGATAAACCTACTCCAAATCTTTCTTTAGAGGAACATTCCATTCCAATTAAACAGCTAGAAAAAAATACACTACCACTGACATCATTAGTAAAATTATTGATTTCTTTACTCTCTGAAACATCATGATACCCCCACAAATGCATGTCATCACAACCCCATTTTTGAATGCTTTCTGTCCCTCTTGTAGACTTGACACAAACCAGATAAATTCTATTGCATTTCATCGCGGACCTGTAAAGGTCCCAGGAAATGAGATGATAAACCTAGTCCAAATCTTTACGGGGCATTCCATTCCAATAAGCAGGGCCACAAAAAAGAATACACTGCCAGTGACATTCATTAGTGAAACTATTGATTTTCAGTCAGATTGCCATGATAGATTAACACCAGTCACCTGGATTTTCTATTACTCTATGAAAATCAATAGATCACTAATGATATTATCACCAACCCAAATATTGAAGGCTTTCTCGCCCCTCCTTTGTAGACTTGACAAAAGCCACATCAATTCTATTTGCATTTCCTAGGACATTTAAGGCAAATCTTTAATGATGTGATGATGATGATATTCGCCTTAGCTATACATGTTGGTATTCACCGACGCAAATACCCGACCCTAACCTTAATCCTATCTCAAACCATACTGCCATAAATGAGTTGAGGCCTATATTTTGTTTTAGGATTAAGGAAGATCTAATTAGATTAGCATATGAAATTAGATTATGACCAAAAGTAGTGCAACTTAAGCATATTTTCTACAAACTCGGAAAACGGCTACGCCATATTAGACATGTTAGATCATGACTTTTACGTTCAAGCTTGTATCCGGTCAAATAAATGTTAACTAATTAAGGTTAATTAAAGATATGGCATCGCCAATGGTCAGAAACGTTGATCCCCTTTTAAAGATCTGTGGGGGACCATATTATCGAATACGATTACAGGATCAATTTCTTATCTTAAACCTTCTGTTGGACCCGTAGCGGTTGGGCAAATCCAGAAGTGATCTAAAACGTGTAGTTAGTATTACAGTAAAAGCATACAGCCGTGGCTAGCTCAACCATACCGTGTCCCCAGGCTTATGCATTCTGCATGTTGAATGACCATAGTGGCGCCCAGCCTTAACATCAAATCAGGTTTTCCATCATAACGAAAATTGGTGGAATACATTGCTCACGTGGGACGTAACCTTAAGGCTAAATCAAGACAGATGGCCTACCACTAGTTCGAGAGAGTGTTCTTTTTTAAATAGAGAATTTATGACAGATTGTCGAGGTCAATGCTAATTAAAGCTGAGATTAACACAGTTCCTTAACACAAAATATATCTGTAACATGTAACACTTCAGAAACAGAAAAAATCTTTCGAGCTACCAATTTAGGATTGTTTGACCCGCGTATACTATAAGCATGTGATAAGGTTGCGAATATTTATTTTCTCAAGACACTCGATGTACATACGTTGTAAAACAAACGGATGTGTTCATTTAAACTCTATTATAATGTCCGACTGACTATACGAAACTCTCTCTTTCATTCATTTTATTTGCCAGCATAAAAAAACATACAAAAACATACACATCGTCGGCCGCGTCACATACAGTGACTTATTCGACATTTTTGACTTTTTGGAGAAATTTAGCATTGTAGGTTGTTTTGTACTTTCTCACATATTCACCAACTTTTAAACCTCAAAGTGCCTTAATTAGTAAAATATTTTGAATAATTAATTATGACGTATTTACAAAACGTTAATATTGTCCGGCATCACATAACGACGTATTTGTCGAAAATCTATACTGCGCAGGCCCATCAATAGCATCGTATTGCATTTTGAAAAAGCACAAAAAATGCTTTTCGAGCTAAAACCAATTTAGGATTGTTTGACCCGCGTATACACTATCAAGCATTGATAGGTTGGAAATTCATTTTTTTCTCACGGGGAACTCTATGTAAATACGTTGTAAAACAAAAACGAGATGTGTTCATTTAAACTCTATTATACTGTCGACATGATATACGAAAATTCCTCATTTCATTTCATTTTATTAGCCAGCATAAAAAACATACAAAAACATACACCTCGTCGGCCGCGTCACATAGTGAACCGTATTCGACATTTTTGACTTTTTGGAGAAAGTTAGCTGTTAGGTTGTTTTGTACTCTTCTAATCATTCACCAAATTTTTTAAACCTCAAAGTGGCTTAATTAGTCAAAAATATTAATAATAATTATGACGTATTTACCAAAACGTAATATTGTCCGAATCACCATAACGACCCGTGTTTGTCGAAAAATCTATACTGCGCAGGCCCAAAGCATCGATTTGACATTGAATTTTCGCGCCGCGTCAAATAGTGGGACGTATTTGTGCGACCCGTAACGTTTTAACGTTATTTTTTTTTTTTGCCGCTATTGCCAAGTTTCACGGCAAGAATTGCAGCAGAATTGGTATTTTGTCGTTTTCACATAGTGGCATATTTGCGCATACACGTCACATAACGACGTATCTGCGCCGGTCGTATTTGTTGTTTACACATTTGAATTGCTATTTGTCATTTTCAAATAGTGACGTATTTATTTAATTCATAATTTTCGCATATCTGAAATATAAATTTGAGAAGCGCCGTTTTAGTTAAATAATTGAAAGTTAACTGATTTCGGCGATTTTCCAATAGGTTTTTTTTAATTTGAAATACATGTTTTAGTTAACAGTATGAGGGCAATTTAATGCAAAATCTTCAAAGCCGTTTTATCTCGAAATGCGTATTTGCAATCGTCAGTATGTGACGCGGCCCGCCGACGACATAAAAGCGACTTTAAATATATAACATAAATTGCACTCATATTTAATTTAGATAAACACCAGAAGAATACCAGAAGCATCAACGCTGCAAGGAGAGCCGCAGCATACATTGCACATAGTACAAAACAAAGGGACAGACAAAAAGTAGCCTGGCGGGGGGGATGCGGGATAGACCCAAAACAGTGGCAATTGACACTATCAAAGTGGCTAATCCAGAAACTACTCAAAAACAGAAGAGAAGAACCAGAAAGCAGTGAACCAAAACACTACGAACAAGCAACACAACCATGATGACTTGATTGGATAAATTAAAAAAAATATATATTGCACATGAAAACACTACAAAATACTGGAAATTACCAACTGCTTTCTCTTAGATGAAAACTTTAGGCTAGAAAGGAAGCCATTTAGTTTAATGACAACAGATTTTCTATTATATTTTTGGGGAGAAGATTTTCAAAATTGACTGGAAAAAACCTATTAAAAAACAGTTATAATTAAAAACATCAGGATCAGAGCAAAATATGACGTGCAAATTTGATAGTGTCTGCATGACGTGTATTCACCGCTATATAATCAAAAGGGGTTTAATGTCATAAACGCCTTTTTATGACCACGGTATTTATGGACAATGCACAACACCCACATTGGACTGGAGGATTTTGTTAGCAGGGCTGAGAAAAGATGCCCTTTTCCTGTCAGACGCAATTAACCTTACATTTATAAGGGTTTAGTGACATTTTATTAATGTCCACACATGTTAACATACTATTAGATCTGTTGCTTGATTTTGGTGTCTTTTTTTGGTGTAATCATACTGAACGGATAGGCCTATATAACCAAAGTATCATCTGCATATTGGGGAAGAAATGAAAGACATGCGTCTGGTAAATCTTAGAACAAACACCATTAAAGAAATTGTTTTGGCCCTTAAACTGAACCCTGTGGAATACCCGACAGGACATGAATCCAACTTGAGGAGGAGGAAACGCCCCTGAACTGAAACACGTTGAAAACGATTTGTGAGAAATGAAGACATCCAATGCCAAAGTGACCACATATTTACCGTAACTAGTTAATTTGTACGGAGGATAGAATGAACTAACTTGTCACAGCTTTACTCAATTATAAGAAGATGGACCATCCAATATCAGGCGTTGCATCTTTCATCTATCATTTGAGCCCAGTCGTGACAGACCTGAACTTAGCGAGAGTGGCTACCAGACATGCCAGAAACAAAGCCGTGTTGATGATATGATATCAGGCCAACATGTGAGAGAGACATACCAGTTGATCTTGCTACCACACCTCTCGAACAGCTTTCCACCACTGAGCACATAGAGACAGGGGCCGGTAGTTAGATGACATTTGAAATGGTACCAGAATTGGGAATGGGACCACATGGCCCTCTCTTCCAGTCATCAGGTGTTTGCCCAGCACTAAGCGATAAATTAAAAAGAAGGGCAGAGTTGTAGCAATCTCGCCAGCTGTGAGCTTCAACATGGTCGAGTTGATGTAATACCATCTGGGCCCGGTGTTTTTAGAACGGTTAATGAGGCTCATAGATTGATTAGCACTGGTACTACAGTATGCTAGTTGAGGACCAGTGTGTGGCCACTACAAAATAACAGATTTGTTATGTATCTAATCTATTTCCCTAAAATTTGAAGCAAAAAAAAGGTATTAAATACTGATATTTTTTAAGGGATCAGTAGTGAAACTATCACCATCATTGAAAGATGTGGCTGTTTTTTTTTGCATTCAGAGGACCACGAACGAAGGACCAAAACTTAGTATAGGACCGTTTTTGTTGTCATTACAGCCAACAATATCCTTTCAGATAGTTGTGAGAACACCTTCTGATCTGAGACGGTAATTTGTATTATCTCTCTGTATTATTTTATATTAGTTTACTAGGAATGAGATTTAATTGTTTATCGATAAATTTCCTAGATGTAAGTTTTTAAAAAATTCGCTGAATGTTAATGGTAACCATTAGGCCATTTTTAGGTTTTTCCCCAACACAGTAAAAACACTAGTTTAATTCACACGGGCAAATTGATTGTTATGGACCCCAAAGTTTCTAACCCGCTAGGCGTTCTCGTTCTACAGGACGTCCGTGGCTGCAGGACGATATTACGGAGGTTTTATGGCCACTTTGAACGGACATTGCTGGTGATCAACGGCCATCCAAGACCAAATGGAATGCGAACGCATTTTATCGGATATCAACGATGCCAAAAAAACGGATGCCAAAAAAATTCCGAAATGTCGCAACGGTTGCGGCAATACGTTATGACCCTTATGGCTTGTGAACCTTCGCAACGCGTAGTAAAGCTCACAACGCGTCGTGAAGATTACAACGTGTTGTGAAACTTGCAACGCGCTGTGAAGCTTGCAGCGCGTTGTGAGTTTCCACAACGCGTTGCTATGAGACTTGCAACGACGTTTATGTTAATTTTTGAAATAGCAATCACAGACATTCGTTTCATTCTAATTGGCCGACGCCCAATGCGTGCTACTTTACTCGCAAACGCGTTGCCGAACTGTCGCAAAACGTTGCGGCAATAGGTTATGGCCTGTATGGCTTGCGATATCCATTTTCATTCGTACCTTTGTGTGATAGCGACATTAAGATTTGAGTGGACGGTAGTATTCAGTGAGGGGCGGCTTCAAAACGCAACCGACAGTTGCTCTTTGATTCAACCCGGTTGTTTCTACTAAACAATGAAAAGGGCACATATGGTCCAGTGGATACAACGACTGACTCATGACCCAAAGGTACTGGGTTCGAGTACCGCTGAGGCCAATGTGTTGTGCACTTGGTCAAGGCACTTTACCTCGCTTGCCTCTCTCCACCCAGGTGCAAAATGGGGAGCTGTTGTCCATCACAATATTGTCCATTGTCCATACCCAAAGGTATGAGTATGCCTTGGGCATTTGTAAGGCAGCTGACATATTCTAGTGGCAGCAGAATAAACGTAAAGCGCTTTGACACATTGTGAAAGGCGCTATAAAAATGTCGACATTTATTTATTTATTTAAAAGGACGGTTTAACTGCCATGAACCACTTGCTAACCAGTTGCTAGGCTGTAAAACTGCCTCTAAACTGGTTTAAATAAACCCAAATACACCGAGGTAACTCGGACGTGTTAGACAGTGTAAATCATGCCTTAGTATTAACTATTATCAATCAGAATGTTGCATTTTCAATGATGAACAGTTGAGGTAATATTAATAGATTAATGAATCTCCAATTAAAACAAGTAGCTAAAAGAGGTCCTCACATTTGGTGCCACAGTGTACAGACACCCTAAACTATAATTACCATAAAGGTAAGCTGGAATAATTTTTAAAACACAGGAACTCCCGGGAACTTGGACACCCAAGCCCCTTTTTGTATGCTTCCCTTTGACTTCCGGTCCTTTTGGATTTCAGACAAAGTTTACCTTAATGCTGACGTCATGATACGTCCATGCAAATAGACATGAAAGCACAACAATGGACTGCCAGTATGTTGTCTTGAACAGAATGAAATAGGTAAGTTAAAACTATCAGGTACATTACTTACAACTCAAGTCTGATGTAAATATTTGTCATGTTTGGTAACAGAAGGTGAAACGATGCATTGACGTTACTATTACCTATTATATTCTTCATTGATAAAATTGAGCTTGTTAATTGGTTAAACGTCTCTCACGTGATTTGAAATAGTTTCACTATTTTGATGAAGACGTGAGCAAGGTACCATTTACGTCCGTGAATAGTACCTCCAAGCCGTATATAGTGCCTCCAAGACGTAAACAGTAGGTGGCTTGTGATATTGTGAACATTTTCAAGAAAATCGCTAGTTATTTAGTGTTGTTATATATGAATAGACCCGGTCACCCATTTGCAATATTGCCCAATGTTTAAGCAAGTCGAGATAAATGCGTTATGTACATTTAATAATAGTTTACAAGGTGCTTTAAAAATGTGAAACTGATAAATTACATATTTTTTTCACCAATTTGAATTCAGTATGTACTGTAAAAGTACTATAGGTACTCAAAGTCCATTAAACGTACTTTTATTCCGACTTCTTTTCCTTCTTGTTTCAATCGAATTACCAGCTTTGCCAATCTCAGGCAATTCTAATGTTAATAAAATAAATACGTTGAAGGGCTATCTTTACTCCTACGTTAACAAAAAGATAAATACAATATTTATCAAAAAGTTTGTTTTCAGTAGAATAATGGAACATATTTCGTTATTTTACTTTATTCTATAGTGTGATTTTAAATAATCTACGTAACCTTAAATAATATCTCTAACTCGTAACCCTTACCCTTCATAGGCTTAGACGGTCACGTCATGAAAACACCCGCCATCAGACCATACTCTTTTATTCATTTAAAGCGGGACCCTAACATAAACTAATGACATGGTAAGCTCTTCAATCAACCTGTAACATTTATCGCTTTAGCTATAAATGCAGAAAAAAATAATATTAGCTTGTTATTTTTTAAATATATCTAAAATTTATTGATCCGCTAAACCATTCTACGGGCCGGGTCCCTTCTAGGATCCAGAATATACACCCATGTTGCAACAATTATATTAATTACAAAGCTATTACTTTTTTTATAAGTTAAAGAAAAAAAATGTCAGTATCAAAAGTGAGTCATATTGTCAAGACTTAATCAAATAAAATTACCCTTGTTTCTGGGCACCATGTTTTGACATTGTGCACTGAACAACTGCCAAAGTCATTTTGGCGATCTGTTACGTGTGTGACCCATTCAATTAGCAAGCACGGTATTTAATTCGGTCAGTCTTATCAAAGAATGACAGTTTGATGACGGCATGTTGACCATTTGTAATTTGTTGATGAATTGACATAAATTACCGTCACGCGGGACAACAAAATTAGCTGAACACATTGACCGAAAAGTAACGACGAGCCTACATAAAGGTAAAAAGGTGTTTTAACATTTTTACACAGAGCACTATGAAAACTTCGCCGTTGAAGCTTTGTGATATTTCGTTCACTGATCCCCTAAATCCTTCAGTCCTTGAAAACGTATGGACTTATCCGCAATGTTTGTTAGTTATGAATGAGGGCCGGGGACTCAGGCTACAAACATAATTAATGAGCACTATATAGCGTCCCGTGTGTAAGACATCTCCCGATCGGGGCTTCTTCAACCATGGTGGTATGCAGTACAGTCAAATTTCGAAGGGTTGAATCTATGCCTTACCTACCCAAGTTTGTATTACAAAACCAATGCCAAGTCAAATATTGGTAACTAATAAAGGTTAAAAACCTTCAGATTGCCATAAAAATTCGGCATGATAAAATGTTTTGAAAGATATTACAAGGAAATAAGTTCGAATATTACTTGTCAAACTGTAGCGATCAAAGGCCAAGAGAGAAAACTGGATACGGAACGCTGCAGTAAATCCTTGCATACTTCTCAGCTCATAATTCCCTGATTTTGACGCGGAAGTAGCCATCAATGATAGGAATGGTTATTTGCTACATCTTTTCTTACGATTGCACATGTCGGGGAAATTTATGCGGCGTCTCACACATGTCAAATACAATTTCCAATGATTTCAACACCTGTCGTTTCTCACATATTCTGACGTCACGCAACATCATTTAATGAACATCCCTCAATCGATACGGGCTGCGAAATGTCCTACACAGTTTGTTCTAAGTGCAGAGTAAGCCCAGTGTTTATGGATAGTTACTTTCTTATATTTTTTAATAGAGACGTGCTATGTATCTGTGGTTTACTAGATAAGGACATGCATACATATTACATTATTTTATGAACATTTATGTGGTGCTGTTTGTCTCTCGGATGATTGCTGGAGAATTATACGTAACCTCTGATAAGCCTCTGAGCACCATGTAAAATAATTTATAAAATATAATTCCATGATACTTTTGTTGAGTGCCAATGGCCCCTTAAGGTAACCCCTTAAACTTTGGAGTACCTTTTTTTTTGGATATTAATATGCCGATATATTTGTAGTGCACAATTTCGTTTGTGTTTTTTTTCGATCTTGTTTTATTAGGGATGTTGCGCACAACTACAAACGTCTAATTCGAACGCCTATTTTTACGTCTATCTATTCAAAATTGCTCTCCTGTGAAAGTTTATCAAGTAAACACGGCTAAAGTAAATAGGCGTTCGTTTTTGACGTTTATTTATGGTTCATCGCAACCTTCCCAATATCTTTACCAGGCCGTGCCACGCAGGAATTAATAAAAAAATAGGCGTCCAATATTCAGATTTCGAAGCGAAGTGAAAATTAGGAGAAATTTGAACGCTTGACCTAGACCTCACTACCTTTATGTGCGTTGCCTGCTCATTTGTGTCGTGTAATTTGGACTAAAGTCTTACAATTCTGCTTGGCTCTCTGATAGTTCCCCCTCTCTTTACACTAAGTGTTTTGTTTTTTGTTTTGTTTAATTTTCATTTTGACGTCATCACTCGCTTGTTTATTTCATCCTATTGTCACTTCTACTCGTTCTTAAAAATTCTATGCAATACCAACTTGCAATCTTTAATCTTTGTTCTTGATTGCATTTTTTTTGAAAACTAACGTTTCACACCTCGAGCGCGCAGAGCGAATTTTAAAAGAGTCACACCTACCTAAAACAGTGTAGTGAAAGCGGAAAAGTAACTTAAGTACACTATCATCCATTCCACGTAAAATATCCGAAGAGAGAAGAACCATGAGTAACTAAACGTGATGAGTCCAGTTCATCAATTATCGTGGTCTCCACTACCGTGTTACACTCGCGCATTCTAGACACCCGGTCCAGAATATCAACATAGACAAAGAGAATTTGCCGGGATATGACAATCTTGTGGCATTTAACCTTGAGGCCGCCTTCGCAAATTGACGTGATATTCTATCTTATAGACCTAATATAGCAATCTATAGGAGACAATCTGGTTTTAAGACATATTTAAACCTTCCGTCGTTCCTGCATACGAGGTGATTTCCAAGTGTTCGGTAAAGCTAATGTTGTCGTAACCAGTAGTTCCTCATTACTCCAGGCACTTAATATACGGTGATAAGCCACATTTTTCTCCACTTTCTGAAGAGAACGCACCGATTTTACCCCACCCTCCCTCAAGAACAACTCATGAATTCATGCGAAATATATAATGTGATTTTTTTTACTTATCATAATGCTACATTATTTAACGCTTTAAAGATGAGACAGAAAACATTCTTCCATGGCTGCAAAAACATACCTATAATTTGATCAGAGCTCTCAGCCATTCATCTAGATTAAGTCATAGAGTATCTCGCTTTTACCACTAAGCAATAACCTTTAATACGTATTTACCAAAGAACATAGACTAAAAAAAAGGCATCCAAATGTTGAGAACCAACAGTACAAAAATGAGAAAACAGCTTAAACCGGAATGACATACAAAAATTAAATACAAACAATAAAATTAAATTTACACAAATGTGTAGCGTAGTTTAAAAAAGCATCTAAAAATAAGGTAGTCGTAAAAATGACAATAACAAGCCTTATTACAAATACATAAGGTTGGCGGTAGCGTCATTTTGTCAAAGAAGACTCAAAACGCTGAGAGCAAGAGGTGTTCTGTTATAAAAAGCTGGAAAGATATGTGTGAATCCATGGACTCGATATAAAACAAATATCTAGAACCATCAACGTGGCCATAAAGATCCGGAACCTGTACACATTTCCTGTAATGCTCCATAGAGTAACTATAATTTATTTGCGATCGCTTTTTCGCCTATCACTGATGGGTGTATTCATGGCAGGCGTGTGCAGCGCGTGATGTTACATTTATTTTTTTGGGGGGGGGGCTTCGTTCGAAAATTTGACCTTTTGCGACCATCAGACTGGCCGTCGTCGATCATGTGTCACAAAATTGATTCAATTTTGAATACACACTTCTGCAAAGAAAATCTGTTCTCACTAATAAATAATAATAACTAGTATAAATAACCATATTATTGGGATGGCATCGTGAAGGTTGCACATTTTCTATGAAAATGACATAAAATGTCATCTCAATTTCTTTTCTTGATATCAGTGATTCAAGAGACATTACACTTGCTACAACCTTGATCTCAAGCAAATAAAGGCGTTATTGATAAGTAAAAACTATCCACCTGGTAACATCAACGGACCAAAGCACTTCAGATTCCCCTTTTGATAATGTTTGGAACTACAGAGCCATTGTTACCTTGTCCATGTAGCAGTATTGTAAAGATGTCAGCGTTATAAGACTCTTTATCCCCCCAGTTAGGGTAGAACGTTTCCACATGGAAGTCCCCAGTACCAAATTCAGGCATTGGCCATTGATTCCGTTCATGCTCTGCATGATGTTGATCAATTAGCGCAGAACGGAATCAATGCCAATACCTCATTTCCTACACTTGGGACTTCTATATGAACGTCTACCCAGTTTGGATTGAGCAGGCCTCGTTCGCGATTAAAATACACTTGAGGTTTCTACTGTGAGTTTCAACTAATTTTGACTGTATTTTCATCATTATTGAAAAAGAACCTAATGTGAACACAAAAACTCATGGTGGATATGTTGGTTGGTAAGCCTGTGACCTAACATCTTTGGCAGAACCAAGATTCCATAACTTATTGCTGGACCTAATGTCTATTCAATTACCACAAATTAGAAAAATACAAAAGGGCGGTTTTATAGCGACCTATGCTAACATCACGTGCAAAATTAATAGAAATGGGGTTACACAGCAAGTTACTGTATTAAGTTTTGTTTGCAAAAATTTAAATTAATGTTTTAATATTAACTTTTCTTTCATAATATTTTGTTCATCTGTGTTACTTTTCGGAGAAGAAATGCTGAACTTACGGCAAAGCTAATTGAACGCACCGTAGAAGCTAAGGGTTATTTATTCGTGAAAGAGGACAAGTATCTTGTGCTGCGGCGTCTGAAAAAAATACCTCAATCTTAAATCGGGTGATGTGCACCTTGAAATCTTTTTCAATTTATTGGTAAACAAAATGGTCGTAACTTCAGATAAAGTGATTTGAAGTGCTTGATTCCTCTGCAACCGTGCGGGGATTTACTGGAGATAAACAGGGTTTTTATTGCTGCGAATATTTGGAAAATAAATTGTGATGGCATTTTATTAATTTTCCATCAAATGTCAACTGTGCACTTGACATGCACCAGAGTATTGAAATATAATTAGGCAGAATAAAATGCGGCAAAATCAGTTACGTGCGATAGGATAACCAATGTCCTATGCAGCATTCTTCTCTCATTTGATCATGGAGTATACCGCAACACGTACCTGACTTCAGGAGAGAGTGCCCAGATTTGGAGGTTAGAGGCCATCTTGACCCAATAAACTCAACTGAACATTACAAAGGTGGGGCCAGAGTGCAAAGAGGGATGCATGTTCTATATCAATTCCACTCACGACAGCTGTGCGATCGAAGTGGAACACAAAGGCTGAAATAGTTTATGGCATGCTTGTGTGTATGTTTGCTTCATCTAAAACTTACTACCTGGCACATCTTAATGTAAAAAAAGTGAGTTATTTCATAAAAGTATTCTTTCAAGCAAAAAGAAAAGTAGAGGGTGCATGACAGAACACATGCCAGCACAAATAAAACTACTGCCACCACAGCCAGTATATGGCCGATACTGCATCACTCTTATGAAGATATGATACGAAAGGCTTTTATGTGCCGATGCTCGGGGCAATGTTCCAATATTGATACACATGCATTTATCAAACTTGGAGGTTTTTCTGGCAGTTCTAAGGGGATCGGTTACAGAAGAAGGTGTTGTCTTGCAATTACTTAGGAAAGTTTCATAGGATGTAATGTAGGGGGGACGGGATTGCAGTATTCACAGTCTTAAACTTACCTCACTCTATGATCTTACGAGATTAGAGTAAAAATATGACCATATTTGAGAGTTGACAATTCTGGTTCAAATATACAGATTTTCCGTCACAGAAAAAAAAAACACACACACGAATCATGGAACCTCGCATGATTCCAAGATAGTATTTTTTTAAAGCGACATAAGCGATTAAGATAAACATAAAATAGTAATTTTTAATTTTACTTGGGAAGTTTGCATTTGTGTGTCTGTGTTCCTTGAGCTTTTCCTAACACAAAAAGCAAACCCCACAAACCTGAACGTTCATCTATTACACAGTAAGCATGAGACTCTTTAGCCAGTACCTTTGGTACATTAAACTCAAAATAGTTCTGTCGACTCTTAATTGAACTGTTTTTTTGTTTTTTAACTGTT
>JAMKCH010048821.1:0-17966 GCA_023653785.1 Ophioderma brevispina
TCCATAGACGGATGATTGAGATGATTGTGATGTGATTGGACGAATGTTGCTGGATTACCCCCTAAATATTTTCAACAAACGGGGTAATTTTTACTCCGTTTTGAGTACTGATAAAAATGGGGTTTAAAATGTTACCACTTTTTCGGCCAACCAAACGTGTTAAATGACCCTTTTGTGGTCGTAATTTTACCCCATTTTAATAAGTCGGTGTAAGTGATTTGGCGTTTTAGGTGTACGTTTGAATGCTTGGTCATGGGGATTAATCTTCTTTGTGTTTAGAATACCTGTGGCTGAATGCTGTGAGGGTCTGGAGATAGCGATTATTTGGATTAGAAAAATTGACACGAGAATGTGGTTATGATGGGCCATGTTAACCCTTTTCTGTTGGCACGACACTACTGACACGATTGCACGTTCGTTTGCTCCTGTTTTTAATGGGTTAAGAACCAATCACAAAACACAAATACAACTAAAATGAATATCAAGACGGAACTGAAATCGTTGTTGGAAATTAAAAAATTTCTCGGATTTAGACCTTTGAATACGGAAAAGTTGCCAATTTTTCTGACAGCCCATCATCAAAAATGTACTTTATCGTTTTGCTTTCGTTAATAACCTTCGCATAATGATGATCCATAGACATCCAAGAGCATTGTCAGGCATGTGGTTTATTCAGTAAATTTACCGTCGCAAAGATCAGCTACGATTTGTTTTTATACTTTTTTTCAAATGTGAGTCCAAATAGCACAAGTAGTAAATTGCACAGTTCTGACCTCGGTCGCCGCCGAAGCAGACTCTCTGCCAACTCGTTCATTTTTTCCCGTAACCGCGGAAATACGTATTTCCATACAGATATAAATACAAATGCTGGTCACAGCCCAGAGGCCTTGTCGTAACGATCACTAACAACCTCAAGCAGGAATAGTGAATAGGTAATAAGTGTTGACTTCACAACTCAACAACCGGGTTAGACAATTGTTCCCCGCGGTCCTTTGCGGTGGCCGAAGATATATTACTGTTCTCTTCAATATGGTTTGCTACCCGGGAGTGTGAAACTGCGTAACAAATGCCATAGGACGATTCTGAGATATAGCGCCACCCAAAAGGTAAATTTCGATAGGGTAAAGATTTCATTCAGTATATGACGTGGTTGACCAGGGAGAACATAGAAGCTAGCAATGTTGTCAATAAATAAGTGCCACGTTAGCGATCGGACAATCGATAACATGGCCCACAATTGATGCCTCCCACGGTCTTGATCGAGCCAGCGTATCCGGTAACCACACGAAAGCAGGGTCAAATAGCAGGTTGTGAGTTTTGAACCCATCCCTTTAGGTTTTATTCATAAATTACAACAGATTGGTCATGGTCCTAGCTTACCTGTACAGATGCTTTAGGCACATAGTTTAAATACAACAAACAACGTTCGGTCGAGTTAGAAAAATACTTGCGATTTCCAAAAAAGCGTTTTCAATTGGTCTATGAGGCTCGGTAGCCAAAATCGCCACCATCCACTGCAATGAAATAAAGTTACAACAAGTTCAGGAAATGTGGGTATCGAAGGCCTCACACATGTAGAGACCATACATTCTCTCCTTCTCTCTTGCTCTTGCGAGAGGCGTGTGTTATTTGTACATAAAATATGGAATCCGTTTGTCTGAGATCGATCGAACAAAAATACAATTAAAAAGATTAATTTGCAAGAAAGAGGTCTATTTGGCCAAATTAAAATTAGTGAGACTAATTTTTCTTATTCAAAAATCAAGATAAAATGTTGTTAATGTGTACTTAAACATTTTAGCATCAACCTTCAAATTAATGTGGTATCATCAGCAGATAGTTCATGTTTTATAAAAAAAATACACTTTTTAAAAATGGCATCATTAAAATGAATGAATGGCCAGAGGGTGTATTGGGAAATCCACCTCAAATTCAGCGTCATGTGATCCCACTAAAATCCTATCATAAACATATCAAAATTCATGACATTTTAGAATCATTTTAGCCAACAAGCATCCTTAACTTGAAGAATTTTAGCATGATCATGAAAGGTCGGTTATTTCTTTTTTCTTTTTTTTTTTTTTTCTTTTTTTATTGGTTATTAAGCTTTTGGAACACCTTTTATCCCAGGTACTGACATGTGTTAGTATATATCAGATAGGACATGTAATGCATTATGGGAGTGATGCAAAACACCCTCTGATGAAGGGACCAATTGTAGTAATTGTATTTTAGTAATACTACTACATAAAAAACTAAAAAAAATGACAAACTAGTGCATGATAATTTCATTTTTTTTAATAGAAATTAATACTTAGTAAAAAAATAATTCATAATTCGTCATTTAATTGTCATACACCCAAAATTTAACTGGCAAAGCACTAAAGATTATTATTAAGGGTCCATGTGGCCCAGGATTTTTTTTTTTCGCGTGTTGAAATTTTAACCAACCATATTTGGTCATTGTTTTTGTAATTGACGAATCTTAGTTGCGCAACAGTTGATGAACAAAAATTTTGAAATTCTCCAGTTCGTTCCGAAAAAATTTAGCGGGATCCATTTGCGGCAACCTTTTTGATTTTGACCTTTAACCTTTTGTGGTTACCCAAGCAGTAGACGATGTATATCAAATATGTTGTTATAATCCCTTATTAAATATCAAACATTGATTCAATAAAGGAAATACCGTCTACATTAAAAACACCCGTTGTAACCAAAAAGCCGTATAAAGACAGGCAAGTGAAGGCTGGGGTGTGGGAGTAATGGTAAAAGCGGAATTGTGTGAAAAGGTGGGGGGAAGTGAGAAGGAAGAGCAATAGGGCGATAACAGTTACAATGGTCTTTGCGGAGGAGGTGGTGAGGTTCATATGCGGCTATGCTCCGGAGTGTGGAAGGAAGTGTGAAGAGAAGAAGAAAACCAGTTTTATGATGAGTTGGCAGATGAATGGGATATGCAGCAAAGTGTAGTGAATTGGTCTTTATGTGTTGGGGATTTTTTAAGGATTTTAATGCGGCTGGGGGGGAAAAGATAGAAGGTTTGAAGGCGTTCACGGAGGTATGGGTTTTGGGGAGAGGAATTTGGAAGGAAGAATGTTGTTCGGAGGAGTTTGTGATAACAAAAGTTATGTGTTGCGAATACGTGGTTAAGAAAGAGGACAAAAGGAAAGTGACATTAGCTCAGGGGGAATGAGACAGAGATTGGTTTGTGTTAGTGGGAAAGGGGAAGAGAAATTTCTGAAGAATGTAAGGTGATTCCAGAGGAATTGCAACACAGGGTGGTGGTTGTGGATGTGGATAGGAGGAAGGTGAAAAGGTGGTGAGGAAGGTAGATCACTTGAGGAGGAAAGTATGAAGTTGAAGAAGAAGAGACAATAAGAAATTTTGAGACGAGAGTTGGGGGGCCTGTGGGGTCTGATGTGTCAGATTTGTGGGGGTCTTTCAAGAAGGGGTACAGGCCATGTGATGAAGTGAGCGGGAAAACCAAAAGGTAGGAGAGACAGGAGAGATACGGGGTGGTGGAATGCAGCTGGTCTCTGACAGGGCGGGTTACCTAGCCACTAGGTGAAAAGGGGGGGGGGGGGAGGAAGTCTAGAACCTCACCATTGGTACTGTTAGCCTCTGTCGTTGCCAAAGGTCTGGTCTCTGCCTCCCGGGATCAACCGGGAAAGCGACACCAATGGGCGGAAGTCTTCCAAGATGAAGGCAACGGCTAAAAGGGCGGAAAAACTTAGAACATTCAAAGAAACCCCCATGTTTAACGGCCACGTGTTTCCAGGTTGGAGGGTAAAACCATATAATAGGTGAAATACCGGCTGCCAACCAACTACCTAACCAGGTAGAACCTCGGGAAGGAAAACCCATAACCTGTGCAGAGGGCCAGCAACCCACTGCCGCTATATACTTGATTGCTAAGGAACACGGATGAAGAAAAGAAAACTGAACTTAAACCCCCGCAGGATGCAGACATCTCCAGTCAGAAAGTAAGACGGCTACCAATGAAAACCAGGCAAATAAAAGACCAAATGGGAGTTGGTAGCTTGAGAAATGTCCATTCTTACGGCCAAAAAATACCCGATGGGTTGGGAACATAAGAAACAATGAGAGACTGTACCACGCTAGCCAAAGTTAACAAATCACGGAGGATTACAATATCGACATTATTTTTGTTTTGGCCTGAGCGAAATTAGATGGACAGGAGCCGGGAAGAAGATGTTTGATGGAATACGCTACTGTATTCCGGAAGACGGAGAATATTCACAGAGGAAGGAGTTGGTTTGCTTCTAATGCTCAAAGCTTGCAAATTTCTGAAAGAATCGAAGCCGTGAATGAAAGAATATGACGCCCGTTTTAAAAAATCATGCCAAGTTTCATTCATACAGTGCTATGCACCTCTAACGTCAAACAGTGATGAAGACAAAGACAGGTCTATAATAAGTTGCAGGAGACTATTGAAAAAAACACACAAAACATGACGTTATCTATTGATAGGCGATCTCAACGAAAAGGTAGGAACAGAGAGGGAAGGCTGGACCCAAGTTATTGGGAGTCACGGTGTAGGTGACAGAAACGATAATAGTGAGCGCTTTATTGAGTTTTGCGGACTCAAACTAGTAATAGGAGGCCACCATGAGTCCCAACTAAACTCATCACAAATTACATTGAAATCCAATGATGGTGTAACACTAAACCAGATTGATCACATTGCAATAAGTGGAAGATGGCGAACGCTCTCTTCAAGATGTTGGAAAAAGTTCACACGTGGAGAGACATCAAGAGTGACCATACTAGTGTGCCAAGTTAAAGATCAAGCTGAAAGCACCAAGAAAAAGAGAAGCAGAAGACAAAAAGATTTGACGATGTCAAATGGAAAGACCGACAAAGCAACAGTTTCAACTTAGCTTGGAAATAAATTGATTGAGTAGATAATGACAGGGCGATCTGTGGCCAAATTTTACCAAGGCCTACCAAGAAGCAGCAAAAGAGATTCTAGGTTTCAAAAAGTCTGCCAAAGAAGAATGCGATCCGCATGGAAACATGGGACTTGATCGACCAAAGAAAACAACTAAATCTAGAACAGCTTCATGCTAAAGAAGAGGAAGAAGCTCATGTTTAGCTCACGTTTAGTACAGAATAAAGACAAAGTAGTGAAGAGAAGTGCAAGAAAGGACAAAACGTTTATGGTATGAAAGACAAGCTAAGGATGCAGAAGCTGCTGCAAAGAGAGGTGCACACAAAGAACGCTATAAGATCTGCAATCGCCTATCCTGTGAATCTCTCAGCCTTCTACGCCATTCAAGAAAAAGATTGGGACTGTGTTAACAATGAAGATCGACAAACCCAAGGTAGAAAGAGCATTGTCAAGAAAGTTTTGAATAGAACCTCCTCCTTCACACAGCATTCCATAAATGTCTCATGCTCGAGATGCGTAAGGTGAATATGGATTCTATCAGCAGTGAGGAAAAGTTACAGATGAACAGCACTACAGCATTCAGACAATACAAACCAGGTATGGAACGAAGAAAAAACTGTCCAAAGGAGTGAAGCAAGGCATGGTAGTACGGGCCTTCAAAGAAGGAGACCTTTCCAACTGCAATAACTGGAGGGGCATAACTTGCTGCGATCCATGCAAAGTCTGTTGCATCATATACTCAAACAGAATTCGTGATGCCGTGGACAAAGAACTTCGTGAACAGCAAGAAGGGTTCGACCAAAGAGATCATGCCCAGAGCAAAGATCAGCCTGCGCCGTATTAAAGAACAATGCCTGGGCTTTCAGAACCGGTGCTGTTAAACTTCATCGACTTTAACCATGGCTTTTGATAGCCCCATAGACCCTCCTGTGGAAATCAGGGAAGTCGATGAATTCCAGCAAAGATCATCAAGTTATCAAAGACCTGTACAATGGAATTTTTTTTCGAATGCTGTGTGAGAAAAAATGGTGGACAGACAGACTGGTTTGAAATTATGACTGGGGTACGACAGGGGTGCATCTTATCACCTCTGATCTTTGGCATCGCAAGAGACTGGGTCATGAAGAAACAACCATTGACAAGTGCAAACATGGCATCAAATGGATTGGATAGGATTATTTGGGTGACCTAGACTTTGCAGATGATATTGCGTTGAGGTCAGAGACCGTAGAAGAGATACAGCATATGACAACAATGTGGACAGCAAACCTGGGGCGAGTTGGGCTGAAAATAAAATGGTTCCAAAACAGAGGACAAGGAAGTAGAAAACTGCAAGAAACCTCAAGATCCCCTTGAAGGTGTGCCTCTCAATGCTGTCAATGGATTCACTTACTTGGGCAGTGACATCGCTGCAGATGGTGAGATTGGGATGAGATAGCTAGACGTACAGGTAAAGCAAGCGTACATTCGGGCCTGAAAAGATATGGGAAGCAAAAAAAATAAGTTGTCACAAAGATAAAACTGTACAACACAATGGCATCTCTTGTCCTCCTCTATTCCGACTGAGACCTGGCAACTCAAAAGATCAGAAAAATTAGATGCTTTGGACGGTCGATGTTGTCCAAAATCATGGCATCAAATGTCGATTCCACATCACAAATATAGAAGTGAGAAAGAGGTCGAATCAGCCGTAGGTCACAGATAATCTCCGTAAACGTAGACTCAAGTGGTTTGGGAAGGTGCAGAGAATTCCAGAGACCCGAATTGGCAACCAGTTTTTCATTGGCAACCAGAAGGAGAAAGACCAAGAGGAAGGCAAGACACATGGAAAAAATACTGTGGAGAGGGACTTAGAAGACATGGACACCAACTGAGAGGAAGCTTGCGAACTGAGTATGGAGAAAGGACAGTGGAAAACTTTCATCGCCTCATGCGCGACCGCGACGCAGGAGCAACTAGTCCTAGTAAGTGTACTAGTAAGAAAAAAGGTACGGAAGGAATAAAGCGAGGTATAAGAGGTAAAGAAGCGAGCAAAAAGTGGCTGCGAGGCTATGAAGGAGGAGGCAGAGAAAGGGCTGAGTGAATTGAGAGAGAATCCAAACAAGTTGTATAAGATAGTGCAGGCATTGAAAAAGGATGGAGGGATGTCGAAGGAGGAAGATGTATGAGATAGGAAGTGATAGACAGTTGAATTTTGTGGACAGATAGAGGTCGAGTCTGGTAAGAGCATATGGAGAGAAGAATGAATGAGGAGAATGAGTGGGATCAGAAGGTAGAGCTGATGTGGTGGAAGCCAGTTGAGAGTATACAGTCGGGAAGAAGTGGATGAAGGCAATAAGAGAAATAAGAAGGAAAAAGAAAAGGCAGTTGGACCCTCACGAGGTGAGTTGCTGAGATGATTCGTGCGAGTGGAGAGATAGGGATGGTGTGATGGATGGACTTGTGGCAGAAGAGTATTTGTTAAGATGGAGGGGGTGGGGGGTGCAGAGGGGTGGCAGTGAGTGTTGGTAGTTCCCAATTTTTTAAAGGGAAGGGGGGGGATGCACTGAGTTGTGGTGCATATAGGGGTGTGAAGTGTTGAGCATGCAATGAAAATTGTGGAGAGGGTTCTAGAGAATAGGATTCGGAAGATAGGGAAGTGGATGAGATGCAAATTGGGTTTATGCAAGGGACGGGTACGATAGTGTAATGTGTAGTTTGGAGGAGGTTGCAAGAGGATACGAGCTAAAGGAAAAAGATGTAAGTGTTTGTAGACTGGAGAGCGCATTTTATAGGGTACCGAGGAAAGTGTTGGAGTGGGCGATGAGGAATAGAGATACCAGAAGTAGTGGAGAGCAGTGATGAGTTTGTTTGAAGGAGCAAAGACAAGAGTTAGAGTGGGGTTGATTTGTCTGAGGAGTTTGAGGTGAAGGTCGGTGTACATGCAAGGTTCTGTATTTTCCCATTGTTTTTTGCAATTCGATTGTCATGTCGTGGACGGAGAGAACAAATGAAGGTTAGATGAGTGAGATGTTGTATGCTGATGACTGAGTATTAATGTGCGGGACAATGGTTGACTGAGGGAGACATTTTGGAAATGGAAGAGGAGAGTAGGAGGGTCTGAAGGTAAACGTGGAAGACAAAGGGGCTGGTGAGCGGGGTGGAGAGGAGTGGTAGTGAGTAAGTAGACCCATGCAGGGTGTGGAAGAGGGGTAAAAGCAACTCAGTGTGGTGTGAGAACTGTGGGAAATGGATCATGGGAGATGCACAAAATTGAAGAGAGTGACTCCAAGCATGACAGAATTTTAGGTGAGGAAGATGAGAGAAGGGAGCTGGAGGGATGGTGGAATAAGAGGAAGATTTTGATGAGGTGGCGTCTGTGAAGGGCGTGCACCATTACCTTGGGGACAGTGGAGGTTGGGGATGCGAGGTAGCTGTGCCAGCCCGAGTGAGGTATGGTGGGTGAAGTTTAGGAATGTGGGGAGTTGTGCAAAGGGAAAAGATATCCTTGAAGAAGAAAGGAATAGTGTATAAGAGTTGTGTGAGATCAGTGATGCGCATGGGGCGCGCGATGGGGATTATGAGGAGAACAGAGAGCGCAATGATAAGAGCGATGATGTGGGATGAAGTTGATGGATAGGCTGAAGACGAGGACGATTTGGCGAAGGCGAATAGTTTACGTTGGTATGGCATGTGTTGAGGAAGGATGACGAGCCATGCCTTAGAAGGGCATTGGTTCGAGGAGGGAGGTTCGAGGAAGGAGGGGACGTCAAAGAAGACTTGGAAGAAGCAAGTGGTAAGGAGGAGAGAGGGGGGTTGGGTTGAGGATGGGGATGCATGAATTTCGGGTGAAGTGGGCCAAGGGAGAGGTTAAAGGCGGTTGCTGCCAGTGTGAGGTGAATCCGGCCAACCCAGGTTCGGGACAAAAACCGGATTTTAAAAAACCTTGGATACTACCATTGGGATTATACTATGAAGGGGCAAAATGGTATAAATTACAATATTGCACTATTATTATAAACATCGATAATGGTAAATATGCACAAAAAATTGATACAAGACGAAGGTACAACGAAAATTGACGGTAAAAACGGGCATAAAAAGGTTGTAAATTGCTCAGAGAAAAAAAATGTAGGAGATTGCACTTATCCAAGTTTATTTCCTCTTGGAATAAAAAAATAGCAAGTTTGCTGGTTGGTTTCTTCAGCAGTTATCCTGAGAAATGAAACCCCTGGACCCGAGGTCAATGGCAAAAGGAGACTCATAACCATAACCCATGATTAATCTGCAATTATAGGAGGGTAATTTGTGTGTTTTGTAGGAATGTGCAGCATCAATGCCAGTCTCAAATGGAAAACAGACGGCTCTAAAATAAAAAGTTGAGGTACCCCTCCGTGGAATAGTGGATCCATTTGAAAAACCTTCATAATCGGGAATATCATGATATATCTTTGGGTCATAATTGTCGTAAGACAAACCAGATTGGGCAAGTTTAACAAAATAATAAGAAAAATGTTGTTGTGGCGCCAAGTGTACCGACCCTGATTTAACGAACAGGGACAGTTATTAGAGGTCGATTGAAGGGTTTCGGTGTGGGAACACTGTTTACACTTATTAGTACTAGATCTACCCCATCTGTGAAGATTAGCCAAGTTATTGAGGGAGTCGCCAAGAGCATTTATAGAAATTGAGAACACGCTCAGGTAGATTGAACATAATACTGCGCCAAAAAGTACATTCAGATTCAAGAGAAAGAAGCTCTAAAATACTTTCCTTGAACAATAAGGCTCTTGACATGGGTGTGCCAAAAAAACTAGCGATTGAGACGAATACTATCCTTGCTAGCTGTTTTTGTTGATTAACCCCTTGATGCTTTAGATGGATCAACACTTTGAACTATCATGGACCTTTTTCCTGACCCACCGACCTTCTCTCGGCAAACGGTAATCAAGACAGGATTGACAATTTCATCGCCTTTATTCTCATGGAAATATGTGCGAGAGTATGGCACTCGGGTTATAGATCTGAAAAGGAAACTGATGTTAAGCCCGTTTAGCATATGATCGAAAGCTCAAGGGTACCGGGGTGTGGTAAACACACCATTTTGTCAGATATTTATTTGTTAAAGCATCAAGAACGAAGGTGAATGAACATAAGTCATTCACTGCCAGATGATAACGAAGGGATGGTAGAACATAATTCATAGAAATTCAGTTGTTTTCGTTCAGACAAGAGCTGATGCGACATTTTCCCAGGCGGTCTTTATTTTTTCTGACAAATTGTTTTTAATCTAAGATGAACGTATTTTAAAAGTAATTAATGACCCCAGAAATGGTGAGAAAATCATTTCTCAAGGGTTAGGACTACGAACGTCTATAGCTAAAAAGAATTGAAACGGTGAGAGCCACCTGAAAAGACAGATCGCAATTTTGATGGGTTTTAATTGGAGCCATAGAATTGCTGTGGCGACACTTAATCAGCTTAATCAAACGCTGGTGGATCTTTTTGTGCAAGACGTAATTAAACAAAAAATATCTCGGCGAATGGCCGTAAGTAATCGATTTATTCCATTCAAAACAATAGCCCGATTGGATCCATTTGGCCTTCATTGATCACACCTTGACCACCCACTTTAACCTTCTTGGTTACCCAAGCACACGGACTAAGACTTATACTATATCAAATACAAAACATGATAATCAAAAGATGTTCATTGATACTTCAGCTGATTATGTAAATAACCTAAAATAGGCCCGACCGAAATTCATTTCCATCTAAAAACGAATGGTAAAAGAATGATCTAAACAAAGGGTCTCATATATAAAACCGGCAGTCAATTATAAGAAGAGAACCGATGAACACCAGAAAGCAACAACCCGCCCACAGACGCGCAAACACAAACGACACACCATAAAATGCACATGGGACAAGACTACAATTCTGAACAGGAACACTAATTAGACTGAAAGGAAAATCGGGAAGGCTTTGTATTCATCAAGTCTACCCCTAACCACTTCAATAGGGACAAAGGAGCGGAAATTCCTCATGAATAGGGCCGACTACTCAAAGTGCCTCTCGACACAATGAGATTATTGGAATTTTGGCCCGAATTCTGCAAGACGTCGGATGAGTGGCGCCTTGTGTCTCGAAGGCCCCGCAGCTCGTTTGTTATCTGAAGGTCGTGGGTTAGCCCCCCCCCCCCCCCCCCAAGCCCACTCCGAACAAAATTTAGTTTATGATTTTATTTGTATTTAAGGGTTGGCGATTGGAATCTAAAAACATCAGAGTTGTGATTGAGTAAGAAAAATATGAAATAGCGCCTTATAGATAATAAGACTGGTCATTGTCCTGGAGCAGGATTTCGGGCCAGAAGCTCCTACGTGCGACCAATGAACCGGAACTGGGGATCCTTTGATCACACTATTCTTTTCCCCCCCCCCCCTTGTTTACTGGTATATATAAGGTGCAACACAATCAGACATACAACAAAATCACGCATGGAGTTGCATTCTTAACAAATTGTTAACAGATTAGGATCATTAATTTGTTTTTCACATAACAACAAGATCTGTGCCCCTGTGGTCGGCACCCGCTCCATAAATAACTGCTTGATTTCGACAGATATCCCCAAAATATGCATCCTCGCAGTCGGTGCTACAATGCAAAATGACGAAATATGTCGATGTTATAGCAATTCGTACATCCTTCCAATTTATTTCTGATACGGTTCACTAGTTTGAAAACAAATGCCTATTAACCGCTGCCCTTGTCAGAATTACCCCCTTCCAAAGTTTGCCTAGATCGTTAAACGGTTCACCTTGAAATGGAATAAAAGTGTTTCAACTAACAAATCGCTGGTACTAATGCTGTCTTTAATATCAATTCCTAAAATATTTGCGTTTTGTTTTATTCTAATCCGCGGGTCTTTTTTTTTTTTGTCTTTACAGTACTTTGTCAGCGGACGGATTAAATACCAAATGACTGGAAATGTTTGGGGCTGTAAGTTCAGCAAAACTTTTTAAAATGTGGAAAGGTTGCGGTATTCTGTACGGCCTGTCCTGGTCTTTTCCTCAACTACGTTTTCAATTTTCCTCTGATTTGCCTCAATGTTTCTAGAACAAAGTCGCTTACTCGTAGCCCAAGTTAGCCATTCCAGTTGGACTGATTATTAGACATAAAGATAGGATTTGTTGTTTTCTATCTAATAGAGGGTCAGACTTGGAGGGTCAGTCCAAGCTTTTGAGTAGTGGATCTGGCGCAGCCGGTATCCACGACGATGAAAAGGAGGTTTCGGCGATTCGTACAGACTCCCAAAAAACTATACATCAACGAAAAATGATAAAAATATACGGGTACAGATTGCCAGATTTTTCTACTTATTTGTTAGACCCAGATCCTAAGCTAATCCCGCTGTTGATCCATCCATTTGATTGACCCTAAGTGGAAGAGGTCGGGGAAACACAAAGGATAAGTAACCCCTTGGGCAGGTGCACCTGAAGGTGAAGAACTACGTATAAATCATGGTAGCAATCATTGTGGATGAATAACCGAGTTTTTCAACAAAAGAATATTTGTCAGATCAGAGTGATGTATTATCATGCTTGAACTAATCAATATATAATTTTTCATTGAAAACACAGAATAATTTAGTGGTGAAATGGACCCACGCTCAGGGGGACATAGCATGATATTGGGAATTTTTGGGAATTGGACTGCTGAAACTAAATGAACAGCCTAACAGTCTGTTGAGGACAATGTTGTATCAATCTCTAATGTGGAGGGCACATTACCCTTCCCCTATTCCCACTGCTCAAGATGCCAGGGAGGACAAATGAAGAAAGAGTGTTCACAATGACAATAGAAAGGATGGTTTGGGTGTCAAAGTCCCAGTTTACTTTCAACAAGGGTGTTTTTAATGGTTCTACCTTTTGCTGAAACATGGAGTAAAAGCTGAGACAACAAGACTGTTGGAATTTACTTTCCCAATGCTACATGTTTATTAGTAATTGGCGACATTATAAAGTGTAAATTATGTTATCACAAAGCACCATTTTATACTACCTTTTATTTTAATTTTCACTAAGAATGTCTGAAGGTGATTTTCATGGCAACTTTGTGAGTCGATCAGCAAAACTGGCCCACAGGTTTCTTCATCGTCTCATAATATTCGTCCTAATTCTGACCGACAGACCCCCAAATTACCAACTAAAATCTCACTCAAGAATGCTGGAACACTCCTAAAAAGAATTATAAAACTCCATGTGAGATTAACGAATTGTTAGCCAAAAAAATTAAGCTTTGAGTGTATGTTTTTTGGACATTCTTTATTATGAATTCACGTACGCAGACCATTCCAATACATGTAAATTGATTACATAAACGCGTATATCTTAATAACGAGAACAAGCTTTTTGAACCCTCAAATAACTATAACGTTGACATTAAATAGTCGCTACAATATAAAATTATGTTATTTTGCCAATTCGAAAGCCGTTCAGAAAGTTTAGTTGCTGTCATGTTTGCTATATATAGTAGGCCTTAATCAAATATCTTAAGATACCCAAAATTCACCCAAAATCGTTCTCATGCAACAATCAAGTTTTTTTTTCTTCGTCATTCAGTTTATTATTTTCTATAATACCAATCAGATTACAATTAATGGACATTATGGGGAGAACCATCAAAGCATGGGCTCGATCGTAATGGTCCACCCCGACAATACAGTGCAAGACAAACAATGGCATAATACATGACCTGGTTTAAGTAAAAGACATAACCAGACCAAGGGGCACACATTAAGCAGCAGGCTGACGGTGAAATTCAATATGAGTTGAAATTCTGATTCCAAAGTAAAAAGTCAACAATTATATCACAATCAGATGCGCAGCACAAAAATATAATTAATATTCGTAATAGAATAGAGAAGTACATGGTCAAGGACAAGCAGACAATAAATGAATGTTATAGCTTGACAGGAATTTTAAACAGAGAAAGTAGATTAATAATATTCATACGGTATATGGATCGCCATAATATGGGACCCTGACACCGTTAGAAGTACTTTCGCGGGCTAAGGAGGTTAAAGTTCGCTAAACATACCCCAGATCTACTCGTAATAAATTATTAATTTGGCTACCAGTACTAAAGTATTTTTGAAATAACTGGGAAAGTAAATAATGAATATTTATACATAAAAATCCACTTGAAGTTGTGGATATCCATAATAGGTAAAGTATTTAATTGACCAAACAAAGGAAGCGAGTGAGCTAGATAATGGAAGCCTGTGACGACAACGGATTAAGTTTTTTTTTTATGCTTTGCTCCGCCCAAGTAAATTGCAATATAGAACATGCGGCATAACTAAACTGTTATATAATGACAATAAAGTTTCGAGGGAAGAAATGTTTTCAAACGGAATAAGATACCAGAAATTTAGATACCAATTTAAATACGAATAGTTGGGGCGGTCCATGTTAAATGTTCTCTCAATAATTCCAAGAACTTGTCTGAGAAATTTGGAATCTAAATTATAATTTTAATATTAAAGTGAAGTATTTACGAGTACTGTGTCTGTTTGAAAGGAGTTAGTTTTTTCAGTATTCAATGATAATTTATTATTGGCTTTAAGGCCAGAGCCACAAATTTTTTCGGCTCAAAATTGTGGAGATATTAGATCAGCGCAATTACTATGAAAGCATTAGTTTTGTGATCATCGGTATTAATGAATCAAATCTTTTTTAAGGAATAGAACGATCGTGATATATTTATAACTAAAAGATGTCCCAAATTGGATCCTTGAGTCACACCGCAGTTTAATTAAATAATATATCATCATGATTAATTATAGTTACCCTATTGATATCGGTTAAGATGTATTCTGAACACTCGAAGGCGACCCCGAACACCAAGTCGTCAGTTTGAGAAAGACTATCATATTTAGGCAATCGAAGCTTTCGAGCGGTCCAGAAATACACCAAGTTTTGCAAGAGTATCAAGTTCGGATCTCGTGATGGTAAAGGGTTTAGAATTGCCTATAAGATGACCTACACCAGGACGTAAACCACTTTATTATCGTCATAAGACGAACGAATACAGTTAGATAGCGTTCGTGACAATACGGTTTCCAATTTGTTTAAAAACACAGCAAAATAGACAGGCCTATAATTACTATAGTTTTGCATATACATGTCCTGCGTTGGGCTTTTAACATAATACAACAACAAATACGCTAGCGTTTGGAACTTGGTAGAAGAAATTCCTATGTCATTTACTGACGGGTTTGTTTTGAAAATTAAGGAAAGTGCGACAGTCTAATCTTACAATTCAGTAGCTGTCTCACAAATGGGTTCGTTTGAAACTACCAGGAGTGTGCGAAAAAGTTAAAGCCCACTCTAAGGTCTTCGGAGCTTATAGAGTCCGCATCTTCTCGTACCTTCAGAGCATTTTCAAAACAACCTCAACAATGAATTCCGTCAAGGCTTTTTGGCAATTATTCTACAGAGCATGACTTGGACATGTTGGAGCTAGAAGTGTTTATTTTAAAATGTACCCTTCAAAAAAATTTGTTTTTTTTTTAGATAATTATTTACTATTTAAGAGGCATTTCGTGATTTAGCACTTTCTGTTTTATTCGTTGACCCAATATCCTTGCGAAAAGCTTAGTCTCAAAATTTGAGCTGTTTCCGATCTGCTGTTTGGTGATGAGTAATGGCTCGTTTCCCACGGTCCCATAGGTTTGTGCTGTAATTTCGCCCGTTACGACAGGAAAAACAAAATGGCGAATTTCTTACAGAAGATGCGACCGAATTGCACCGTAAGATGGGGCACACATGGATTTTCTAAAGCTAAACGGTTCAGATGATAATAAAAATCTCATCCTTTTAGGCAAGTCGGGGGGGGGGGGGCCGGCGGCTGTGGATCACGAAATGCCCACTTTAATGATTAAATGTAATTTATTTGAATTATATTTTTTCAAAAAGTATATGAAGGATATTACCACACCGCAATGCATTGCAGGATAATCAGCACTTGACCTTGGCTCTCGGCTGCTTGCCGACCCATTACGGTCCGCGTGCAATGATCCTGACGAATGCACGGGCTAGGTCCGTATCCTTATCATCTCTTAACCTATACAATGGGGAGTTACACTCGGAGTGACTACAATTCAGTTTAAAGAGTCTGTACTGAGCAATGCTTAGACTACGCCACCACACACTTGGAGAATGTGCTTGGGTATTGAAGAGGATAATTTTCACCCTACACATCGTGGCTGTAGAGCAGGTAGGACGGTGAAACAGAATTTGAGAAGCAAGATCAGGAATAAATGCTCTTCCCCTCATCTCATCAATTGCCTCTGTCACATTCGTACCTAAAACAGTTTTTCCCACGGTACTTGATGAGGTGTATGTGCAAGTACCATGATCTCATATTCAAGTAGAGAACAAAATACACATAAATCGGAAAGCACCTTAATATAATAAATAATTATACACTGGCTTTTATAAAGCGCCAGTTCATCAAGATCGCAGCGCTGTTGCCTATTATATTACTATCAATTTAGCTGCCATCAGGAAATCGTCTTTCAGCAATCAATTCGCCTCACAAGGTCGGCAGCGATGGCCAAGGCGCACAATCATATCAGCACTTAGATTGTACTATTGCCCCCCACACGTACCCGATTCGCTTGGGTTGACACGAAGAAAGCGAGGTAAAGGGCTTGCCACGTGCACAACACATGGCCACAGCGGGGCTCGCAAACCGTAACCTTAAGATACCACGAGTCCACGGTCATATCCACTGTGGTACACTGGGAAATGCGAGAAGAATAAAATAGATCTGGTAAAGGATCTGAACACAGTCGAGAGTACTAAGACCGAAACTTGTAGAGTAGCATTTTTAGTGGTGGAAAATCAGGTCTTGGACTCCTTGACCCCCAAAGACCGTTGCTCAAAAATGTTAATTAGGTAACTTTTGTAAGGGATGTCAAAATACACCACATCCATGTACATGATCGTACTATGTGGAAACGCCCAAATCGAGCAGGTTCGTATCGTACCCCCCCCCCGTATACTACGTATTGGCTGGGGGGGGGGAGATGTGGAACCAATTTGCTCATATTCCTTACCTGACATGATTTGTCATACAAAGTTCATATCATGACCGCAAACACCATAGAATCTAGATACATGTTTATTGGCTATTTATAGAATGCTAAGTGGCCCAGACCAAATGGTCTGCCTATGAAATACGTGGCTTTATGCGCTCTCTTATATCTGTCATATCGTTGCCCCTGACGTACCTAGAGCAATGAATTTGCAGGAGAGAATTTTGAATTCCATGATCCTTAAAATATCTCCTTTTGATGAAACTACATTGACAATGTCAGTTTTTTTAAATTAGATTGAAAATTACACCCTGTTTTTCGAACTCCTGAGCCCCACATAATCGTTTGTTTCAGGCGGTTCACTAATTGCCCGTATCATACCGCCAAAAGGGAGCTTTCTATCCATTTTTAAAAATATAGGTAATATAAAAATAACACAGTTAAAGTACTTTGACCTTAGTCACCCCAAATGGCACTTTGATCAAAATGTCGTTAAGTAACTTTTGTTGGGAGGTCACGCTGCAGCACATACATGAGTCACGTGATCCTTACTATGTAATCTGTTTCAAATGATAGTTGATTTGAAGTTGTAAAGTAATTTGATTTGTATTTTGACCTTTGACCCCTAAACCATGGGTCATTTGAATGCGTCATGATTGACTTGTATTGACCTCTCTCACGTAATAGAGGATGATAAAAAGGATTTTCTAGGTGACCATGTTTTAAATTTACACACAGTAAAGGTCATTGACCTTATGTGACCCCAGATGGACTTTGATCCAAAAATATCATTAAGTAAATTGTGGGGATGTCAATGGCCCCACATACTGGAGTCACGTGATAATACTATGTAATCTGTGAAAAGAGTAGTGATTTGAAATGTAACGGAATTTGATGTATTTTGACCTTTGACACCTAAAAACCAGGGCTGGAGGGGTCAATTTGATTTTAGTGAACTCTCATCAAGAATACAGG
>JAMKCH010048822.1:0-25265 GCA_023653785.1 Ophioderma brevispina
CCAGACGTCTATGCTCAAAATAGCTCAAAATGACCCAAGATGTTTCAAACGACCATAAGCCTTTTCACAGCATACACTTTGATTTGATTTTTGATGTTTATATCTGCTATTACATATATTTAGCAAAACATTACCATATTTGTACATCCGTTGTTTTTTTTTGTTGGGGGCTACAAGAACGTGTTGCCATAATATTTGTACCAAAGCGATGGCGTGCAGTCATATGAAAAAAATTGCTGCTTTGTTTTCCTTTCCGCGCACATAAGGGTTAAAATTAAATATCTTTTCTAATTAATATAATTAATTTTGTTTAATATAGCAGAAAATATTTTTTGCAACAGAGTTTGTTAATTTCTATTTTAGAATCATGCTCCCGAGGGTGGAAAATTATCTTGTTGCAAGGAAATTTTTATTATTTTTAATGAAAAAAAATGCAATCACTAATTTAGACAATTCAAACATTAAGAGTTTCCACAATCTTGTTTTCACAATTGATAAAATCGCAGAAACCCCCCTGCAACATAGGTGTAACAGGGTCACGTGTCATAATGACAATTTCCCGATTGTGAGTCAGATTTTCCCAGGTTGGAGGTTGTTTTAAGTCAGATTTTCCTGTTGTAAGTGACAATTTCCTGGTTTGGCAAGCAAAAAACGACTGATTTTAATCAAGATTTTCAAGCTCGTTCTTCTATCTTTCTCTTTCTTCCTTCTTCCCGGTCAAAGATCTCGGGGGGGGGGGGGGGGGGGGGGGGGGGGGGGGGGGGGGGTGTGGGGGGGGGGGGGGGGGGGGGGGGATACGTAAGTTAAATAATATAGAGAACAATATTAATCTAAACATGGATATGATGATTTACTTTTCTATCAAACTTTACACTTTGAAGTACA
This sequence comes from Ophioderma brevispina, assembly GCA_023653785.1. Classification (NCBI taxonomy): domain Eukaryota; kingdom Metazoa; phylum Echinodermata; class Ophiuroidea; order Amphilepidida; family Ophiodermatidae; genus Ophioderma; species Ophioderma brevispina. Next base: position 886 of record JAMKCH010048822.1, read on the forward strand.
GACAGTTTCACTCCAATCAACCCCTTCCCCCAACTTTGATGCCTACTTACCCCCCCAGAAAATGGATCATTTGTTTTATCTTTCATTTGTGTAGATTTTATGAATGATGAATGTGATCACTGAGGTCACTTTACATATAGTTATACGCATTTTAAATTCCTGGGAGAAAAAAGGCCGAGGCCTGTAAGCCGCTCACTATGACTATATGGTACTAGGCGAAAAAATTCCCCCGGATTTCGCGATCACCTGCATGATGACCCTCATTTCGCGGTCGGCATCAACAATCGACCGCGCCCCCAAGTTTCGTCTGGTTACACCAAAGTTAACCCCTTTGACCTCCTTTGACCTCGAAGGGATCCCCTAATACCTTGTGCCTGACTTTCAAATTTTTTGGTGTCAAAAATCGAACACCCCACTTCTAGTTTCATGTCCATAAACCAACGTTTACCCCATGTGCCTCAATTGCCTTGATGACCCCTGAAGACCTTTGATCCACTAAACCAATCAACCTCGGCTTTCGTATGGTCAAGGGGCACCCACCCAAGTTTCAGGTATGTGCGACCCTCGGTCTCCGATAAACCAACGTTTTAACCTCATTTGAACTTGAATGACCCTAATGACCTTGATGATACCTTCAAAATGTTCACATCAGAATCGAGCCCCACCCTCCAGTTTCATGTCCATAACACCAACGTTTTTACTACCCCCATTTGAGAACCTCATTTGACCTTGAATGACCCCCGATACCCTTTGATCCACTACCAATACAAACCTCGGTATTGGGACAGTCAAGGGGCACCCACCCACCAAGATTTAGGAACGTGCGATCCTCTTCTCCGAGAAAATAGATGAGGTCCCATTTGACCCTTCTTGACCTTGAATGAATTACGCCCGATGAACCTAATCCCTAACCATAAACCCAAAACTCGGTCTTCGGAAGGTCAAGGGCACCCACCCACCAATTCATGGAACGTGCGAACCCTCGTCCTCCAGAAAATAGAACGCTGTCCAGACAGACAGACACAACTGACAGACCACAGTATTACTATGAGATTTATCGTAATTTCCGTGCCCCCCAATGTGATCTACATTAACTTAGAATTATTTTTAAAAATGTCAACCACATAAACTTGATAAGTGCATATCCAAACCAACATGCTATAACGCAAGCATTGGAATTTGTACTATATAGTAGATGGCATACCAGTGCCAATTTCCATTTATTGGTGATTTTCATAGGGGGTCCTTTTCCCCTCATAACTCAACTTGTACGAAACGTTTATATTTTTTTGCATCTGGCAGTTTCGGATTCTGAGATTTCAAGCTTTCATTTTGATATATATGCCTTTGTTCAAATAGGTCACCTGTTTACTCGAAAAATAAAGGGTTTTCGGTGCTCTTGCTGCAAAGCACTATAGGATGTTATGCTTCAATCTGCAAAATTTTTGTGTGTGTTGTGATGTCAAATCTCTAGTAACAGTCCAAATGACAGATATGTTGATTTCTTAAATGAGATGTAAACTATGCATTTTATGAGCTCTTGTGATCATGTTAAAGTTAACAGGCCATTTTGTGAACTACAGGCAACTCAAATTTCTGTCCATAAACTAAAAAAATAAATTGCAACACTGTGACATTTCGACGCTAAAAAATAAACTTTTGCTAATAACTCCAAATTCACTTGTCAGAATCAACGTAAAATTTGGCAGCAAGATTGTTTTCAACAAAATCTGATAAATTAACACAAAGAATGTACGAAAATCACTAGCTATGTCATTGAAAGATAAATGAACTTCTTGCATCATAATAACAGGAATATTTGCAAGAACAACAGAATGTATGTGTTTTTTACTTCTCTCAAAAATTGTCTACAGTGTTTTTAACCCTTCCTATAATCATGATGTCGGTCTGTTTATCTTGCAGGGGTGAAGCATTAAATCGTGGGCATTGATTCAAAGCGCTGGCAATATGTACTGGCACTATGAAGAGGGTACGAAAAACATCTGTCTGAAGTGCCGACATCACTGACTCAGGCAGTAATGAACTGCACAAAAGTGCTTATTAATTTTTCCAACATTTTGACGTGATAGAAAATGATTAAAGGCAACATCTGATTTGCTATAATCTAAAAAACGAAGAAGAAAACTCATCACAACACAAATTTTTTTTATGTTTTACAAGTACATGTGTGGTGTCCTAGACATAAAAAAAAAAACCTCCCTGAAATGATAAGAACTAGAAGCAAACTTTAAGGCTACAAACTCCGATATTTCAGCATTATTGTCCGTACGGGAGACAACTACACACGTAGTGAATGGAGATTCGTACTTTGAACACTGCCGGTTCGCTTTCTGTCATTCTTCAGTTGAAAAAAGTAACTTATGTGACAATCCTACGACTATCCTTTACTTTTAAGTTATCTCCTGGAAATTTCAGTTATTTTGACTCTTCGGGTGATCACCGATAGTGTCTTTATTTAATACTGTATTATATACCAATTACTCTTGCACTTTCTAGCAATTGGAGAAGATGAAAGATTAATGGTAACTGCAGCACATCGTGTACTAGATGACATAAAACAAACACCCACCCCAACTTGATCTGTTTTTCAGTTATGTCTCAACTACTTCAGGTTAGCAGTAAGCTTTATCACCCAGAAAGTCCTAACAACTGGAACTTTCACAGAAAGCAAGAGAGAACGGATCAAGGAGAGCTTTGGAGCATATGAGGATTGAAAATGGCACAAGAAATGTTCAAAAGTGACTAGCCTAGTATGAAGCAACCTTTGCATTCTTTCACATGTTTTACTCTCAATAGAGCCAACTTTACGGTCTTGTAATATGTCCTAAGTGGGAAAAACCTCTGAGTACTTTGTCCACTGTTATGATGAACCAACATGGTGTGCTGCAACTTCCAAGTAAAATATTTTCCATTGTGTTTGTGGAGAACTCAAGAAGCCTATTCCGTGACTTGAAGACGAGACTTTCTTGGAGGTAACCATGGGTGAGGAGTCTGAATCCGGTGTGCCATCCTGCCAATCATCTTTGACATTCATGTGCTGTGAGAAGATGGAGAAGGGAAACTTCAATCAGGTAATCTATGCCAAGGCCTCTTGGCTGTTCCCGTTAACTTCTTTAGAATGGGCACGAAACACAATTATTTTCTCTGATTACTAAGAATAAAAACAAGCTAGTTGGCGGACGCTGTTTGCCCTAAGAGGTCAAATTCCATATTAATAAAAATATTAGAACTGTGCTACTGTGTTAAAAATGTCACACTTGTCATATCAACTACGAACATATAGCCCACGATATTTTGGAGGCCATATTGAAAATCTGCAAAAACATTGTGGTTGATCTTTGCGACGGTAAACTTTGTGAATAAACCACATGCCTGACGATGTTCTTGATGTCTAAGGTCATTTTATAACAGAGGGTCGCCCTGGAGAAATCAAGGTGAAAGTGCATTTTCCATGCTGTAAAGGTGTCATATAATGGATATTGCGCTGGCCGAAACTGCCCAAACTCTACACAAAATTACTGTATAAGTTACCGCAATAAAGTGAAATTTATTTAACTGGATTTGCAGTGTGTAGTGTTGAGTTGCAGCAGAGAGTGATTGATATATTGGCAATGCAATGCACAGTCCCGCAAGATATGATGGATCTTTGGTACACATGTAGTACCGTAAACTGCAGGCACCCATTCAGGGAATATTTTGAATGTACTCTCATCCAAATGATCTTCAATCTCAATGTTGTTAGTAAAGACATAAAATAAATGCAAAGGTAGTTAATGCTTATGTTCTTCAGTGAGAAATGTTTCAGTAATTTCTGGTCAAAGCTGGTTCTGAATGACAATCTTAAGGTATGAAATTGCGAAATCAGCTCTTTAGAGTTCACCATAGCCAGGATAAATTGAGATCCTGACCTTGTGGTATTTTTCCATTGAATGTCCATTTGATTGAGTGGATCTTTTATTTACATCTCTTACATGGCTCACTTCTTCAGTAATGCCTACTTTATGATGCTTACTATAACATATAAATCTTTCTTTTCTTGTTTTTTTGTTCACATTAGAGGAAGATCTGATTGACAAGTTGGACACCATTGTGGTGTGTGGAGAAGAAGTAGACGTTCTTCACAAAACTCTTCATGCCATGTAATATGATGAAATATTTTTGAATTAAATACAAGGTATCTCATGACTATAATAATAGACCATAATGACTGAATGAATCTATTCTCTTGAATTTTAAGAGTATACTGCCAAGACACACTCAGTAAATACATCATGTGTGTAATTTCCTCAGGGATTTAGTTACTTTCTAAGTGCCTGTGAACTCTGAGTGACAAGGGAAACATAGGTAATAACCGCATTACAACAAGTTATTTTATCCTATTCCATGAAAATATATATAGGAGTTTTGGTGGTGCACATTTAAATATCATATTCTATACTACAACCCAGAAAGGCTGAAACAACAATTGAAATGTGGCAATCCTCTATGGGTCAAGTTTTCCTGACCTGGCAACAATAGCAGAGTGTGTGTGTAGGTACTAACCTGGTTACCTGCAGGAGTATCCAGTATTAGGCACATCAGTTTGTACTCGTCACTCGTAAGCCAGCTTTAAGAGAATACCAAACAGAGAACTACTGCCTAAGCTAAGAAGCTTAACTACCATATTGTTCAGTGATTGTCTTTCTTACGTTCTGTTGTAGGTCCTGCCTTAATATGGTTCAAGCATGTATCCTGGGAACACCCAGAGTACATTGTAATAAATGATAGTAGCTTAAACTAAAGATATGGGTTGTGTATAAATCTCAACAACTGTTAATCTGTGTGTAATGTCATCCATCCTTCACACAGCTTATTAGAGCATTTAAGCAGTCAGCCATGGGGGTAAAGAAGGTGAACTCTTTGTTGCCAAGGTTACGCGGTTACTTGAACACTTGATCTTACTTACCGTCAAGTTTGCTGACTCGATGGATGAAATATGCATCTATACAACTCCACCTGTCATCCTCATCCTCATGTTAAGTCTGAATTTCTGTCACTCAGTAGAGTAGTGCAGTGGATGGAACTACACTTATATTCTGAGGTGCAGGTTCGAGTCCCCTCTGTGGCCAACGTGTGTGCACAGCACTTTACCCCCCACCACCTCACTGCCTCTTTCCACTGATTTGCAAATGGGGGAGCTCTTAGGAATAATAGTTCTTTCGAGCGAACACCCAAAGATATCTCCAAAGTCCTCCATGGTCTCAAGATAATATTTTACACCAAAATTACCTTAAACGCAGTTTTCTCCTCAGAAAATAAACTGGTTCTCTGCCATTTCGATATGAATGAAAGCTTGAACTTCAGATTGCACAAAATGGCCTAATTTTTTTGACTTAGGAATTGGAATTGTACGCACTTGCCCCTGATTTCTAAGCTAATATAATAATAAATTTCTACATTTTCATATTTTCTCTTCTGTTGTTTGTGCATCTTTCCTTACGAAAGAACCTTCTTTGATATTGTGGCAGAATTTCTCAAGACGTGCCCGCGGGAAAGATTCACACAAGATACATCACCGTCTACAGATTCATTTGGAATCGAATATTACACAGAATCAGCATTCACGTATTGGTCCTCGCCAAGAACCTCAACTGTAACATCGCAGCTAAAGAAAGATGCAGCATGGAGAGGAGATGTTGGAGGAAGGAAGCACTCACTCTATCATGAAATCATCTCGCTCTTGAACAAAGGCGAAGTCGTGGAATTTGGCATACCATTGTGCAAAGAGCTTGCTCTGCAGTACGAAACCAAAATGTTTGAGTATGCCAAACTCAGTAAAATATTGGTAAGTAGATGGAGCGGTTTCCATTTATTTATTTATTTATTTATTTATTACAATTTAGAGGACTGAGCCCTCAGAGGTATACCCAACAGTGGTTAACCACTCTACTAGGGGTATCCCTCAAAACTGACCAGGACGGCTTGGGACAATCGGGGGATACCACCCTACTCTTCTCAACACCGACTGTGATATACCTCTACAGGTATGTCTCTCTGTACATGGGACCGACAGCTTAACGTCCCCTCCGTGGTTCATTTGCCCAAGTCCAAATGAACCACGGGGAGAGCAGAACTCTAGTTTTAACCAATAGTCAAATCCAACCTGAAGAAATAATGCTATTGTTACTTTTTATCAGATTTAAACTTTTTATCGGCTTTTTATCAAGTCAACATGGACCATGAGCCAAAAATCAGAAAAAAATCAGCTGGTCATTATATTTTCCAGAGGACCAAGAGCCGCTTTTTCAGAACAAGGACTCGTATAATATTAGCAAATGCGAATAAACACAATTTCACACCATTTCAATAAGTTTATTGCTGCTTATTGTAAAGTCATTCGGCCTCGAAAGAACCAGTGCCTGGGTCCCATTTTTTTCTTCCCACGATCACAAAAAGCCCAGGTACCATAGTGTAAAAATCCGCCCTGCGCCCCAGCTATAAAAAAGGCCTGCATCAATTAACCAGATTGGCATCACCATAGGTTGTACTTTCTTTCTTCATTGCAGATTTATCACATAATAAATTTTCAGTGACACATTGTGAGGACATTATTCATGTGTCGTATGTAACCCAAACACTATATAAATAGACCCAATTACAGGAATGACCTATTTATTCTCAAATGCACTCTAAAGTTAAATGATGTTTACTGTCTGATATATTTGATTTAAATGGCTGATTTGTTTTTGTTGTCTTTGTGCAGCAAACACAAGCTCAATTTTTTCGACCACATACGACAAGATCAGAGGCAACCTGAAAAGTTCTTCCGCATCTGCTTCTTTGGTAACTTTCCACAATTCAGAAAGGTGAGATGATTAAGAATGAAATAATCAATTTTCTTATAGTGCGTGTCTTCTGGAGGGAGTATTGTTACAGTTTGGTCAAACTATTCATATCATACCTCTTTGAATATTGCTGAGGGCTGCATAAAAATAACATTTCTAGAAACAAAACACATGAGAGCATGTGTGGTCCAGTGGAAAAGCACAGGACTTGTGACCATAGGCTGCTAAATCTTGAGTTTGAGCTCAGCTGTGGGCAATGAATTTGTGTTATTATTATTATTATTATTAGCAATCTTAATAGACGGTTAGAATTTTGTTGAAAGTCAAGTTTCCGAGAAAACATTGACATTGCATGTTTTTTTTTTCATTTAAAATTTTAAAAAAAATATGAAGTCAATAGTGGGGAAAATGACATGTATTAAGAAGGCGTCAATTAAGAAGGTTGCTGTTACAGTTTTTTTTTTTGGTTTTAGCAACAGCAGTTATAGTAAGAGTGTGCAAGGTGAGGTCAAAGGTCATGTAGAGCTTTCTAGGAGTCATTGAACTTTATGCATTTGCTTATACTTTTGGTGCAGTCTCAATCAATCTGGAACTGCTGTCCCTATTGTTGATTCATTATGTTTTAAATTTTATATTACTTACCAACATTGAACACAATTTGAATACCTGGTAAGGCAATAGAAATCGACTTGGTGTCACAGGCGAAAAAAAATCCAAAGTTTTGGTCGCTCTTTTTTACTTGTTTTAATGTAAAAGGATTCAGTTCACTTTAACAGTATTTAGGCATATTTGAATATTTCCATTTTAAGCTATAAAATGCTGGGAAGCACACTTGACAACTTTTAGGACAGGCTTTGTGTTGATTGAGGTCCAACAATCAGTCTGTGTGTGTCTGACTCTAACCCTGTCTGTTTATTGTTAATACACAAGTTTTTGTAATGTATTTTCTTATAATGTATTGTGTTGCAGAGTCGACAGTATGTGTACCGAGGCAAGCAGTTTGAAGAGTCCCTATCAGACAGGCTCTTAGATGACTTCCCAAAAGCTAAAATATGGAGCAAGAAAAACCCACCTGAAGAGAAAGATTTTGAATTTCAAGATCAGTGTATCCTATTCATACAAGTTGAAAACAAAATGTATAAGTCGTGCGGTTGGCCCGTATGATCTTGTTTGTTAGCAAGATCTGGTCCAAGAAATTCATTTTAAAACAATGGACCCCCAAAATATACCAATTAGCTTACTACACACACGCTGTTTGACCCCATGCAAATTGTCTCTTTTTATTTTTTAGAACGATTTTTAAACAGTAGCGACACAACTTTGACAACCGATATAAGTATAACAGGCAAGCGCTAGTATCTCTGTAAAATCAGACAAATCCTTTGCGGAAATCTTGCCATAATGTCCATACCAAGGTGCTGATTTGTATGTTATAGCCCTCTCTCCTATGCCCATTCTCCATAGTAAGACTGAAAGTTAGTTAGTTGTACCCAAGTTTTTAAATCTGGTTTTTGGTCCCTGTTAACGAGGGTGCCGGATACCCTCACTCAGCATACTGCTGTGCGAGAATTTATTGGAGCAAAAGATATTGACCGGATTCCCTTCCTGACGGCCAATCCACATTTCGGCGGGGCCTAGCCTTTCCGCACATGCTGGATGGCCGCCATTAGCTCTCAGAGCTGACGGCCCTTGTAGGTAGATCTTCTTCTTCATGTCTACCAGGGTAACCCAGCTACCTCCTCATCACTCATAACCCAATGGGGTGACGGGTTAGCCACCGACAACTTGGCCCTGGAACAGGATTAACTGGGTTACCAGGATATCAGTAGCAGGTCCTCATATAGGAAACCTGACCTGACTTAGGAAACCTGACCTGACCCTACATATGCATTTTAAGAAAAATAATAATTTGCCCGCAATGAAATTTTGTGAAATTACACAAATTAGTTAGTGGATTAATAACCCAATCAGTTGTCAAACTGTGTCGCTGGTGAGATTTTTTGTTTTATTCTGGTTTGTCATAATAATGACTTCAAACAGCTGTGTATACCACAAGAGGGGCTTCAGAGAGAGAAATTATCATAAGATTCATATAGATAGGGTGTATTGGACCAAACCATAAAGACTGAGCATCAGAGAATGAATCGGGTTGTGAAGAAATAACATCATATCTTGGACGAAAATAGATTCAATATGGCAGGTACAAAATCGTCATCGTTTTTGCTGGTTCTCAAAGCAGATGACCTCCCAACTTAAAAAACAAACAACAAACAACTGGAGATGAAGTAGAATCATATCTGGCAGTCACGATACTACAAACATTACACTGAACTGATTTCCTTATAACCAAGTTTGACTGAAACTATATGCATTTCCCTTCTGGAAGTGGATGCCCCAAAATACCTATTTTAGCACCCCTAAAAAGAAAATGGGTCCTCAACCAGTGACCCCAGGTCACACCCTGTCAGCCATTACGTCTTCCTCAATTCCGTTTTGTTGGCCGCCATACCAAACGGACGCGTGTTCATCGCAGCTCTGTTATTAGCAGCCAAATTAATCTGAAGATATTGATACGGACTGTTTTCGTCTCAATCGGAATAACTCCTACTACTATAACCAATACTATCTGGATATATACTACTGGATTATATACTGGCTTTATAAGTCTCTAATTTTGGACGGAATAAACGCGACTTTTACGCCCGTCGAAGAGCTTTTATTGTGTATCCTTTTTTTTTGCCGCCGATGCGGTCCATGTGATCTGGTGTAGCGGAAAAAAAAAGGTAAAAAAAGGCAGCCATTGCCGCCGTGTTGGTGCTTTGGATGCCTTGATTTTTGTGAGCCCTGTTGTGTATTTCTTCTTGTAGTTTGACATACTATCAATAAAACAGTTCTTTGGGTGAGTGTGTCTAGATTATTCTTATATGCTGTTGTATTTAAATAAAATATGTGAAAAACTGACTTTGGAAAATTCTTTTACCGCGTGTGACTTTGTTAACGCGACGGTATCTTTGTCCCCACGTTGGCGGGCCGGGTCTAACCGCAGCACGCATTTGTTTTTCAGCGCCGTGTTCGTTCCGGCACGCTGCGCCATCTGGCTCGATTCACCCCACTTTTTCAGCGTCTTTTGCGCTTGTCGCCCACCGACCTCTTTTTCAGTTGCGTTCATTACGGGTCTTGCTTCCGTGTCGCTTCCGGTGGTGCTGTGTTCTTTTGCGGGTGGCCTTTCTTGTTTCTTTCCATTGGTTCGCCATTGAAAAAAGTTCCCTGTTTATGTTTCGCTAAGGGAAAGGGGGGGGTGGTGTTCGGGCTCGGGTCCGAGGTTCTTCCAAAGCGGCCCCGCTGCTTTGGGAAGCACCTAAAGATGTGTAATTCGGCACTTATGGCGTGTTAGTAGGACGTTTCTCCTCGGGAGTTCCGCCCGTTTCAGCGGGCGGTGTCCCGGACTATGGTGGGGTCCCCGGGGGTGCACCTTGCCTGGCGTTCCTACGGGGCAGCCTCCGTGGCCTGCCCCGGCTGGGACACAGTACCCGCCGAAGCCTAACCTTTCAGGTTACGCTGCTTCCCCGTATGTGGCTTACCCACCTCAGTCAAGCTGAAGCTGGATACTGGATGGGACAGTTGGTTATGGTCTTTCGACCGGGGATCCCGCTTGCGGGAGCCCTCCAGGCTATAGTCACACAGGTGCTGTCGGGGGATGCTTCCGAACCGCTTGAGAGAGGGGCGGTTTGCGCCGCGCATGCAGCAGATGGTCTCCATCTGGGGGTAGTCATGATACGGGGGTTTACAGCCTCGTAACGGGCCGGGGAAGGGCGGTGTACCCGTCCAAACCCTTCGGATAACATGCCTCATGGGAACTTGGGGGTGGGGGTGTCGTCCCCACGCTTCTCGGCCTGTACCCTCGTCAGAGTCGGAGGGGTGAAGTCGAGTTCATGGCTATGCGACCCAGCCTATGGCGGTTGGCCTGGTCCTGCGGGAGGCCTGGTGTCGCCGCCAGGTGGCGACGCCTGCCCCTCCGCACTCCGTCCGCTCCTTTCTGTTGCCCAGTCTATCAGGACTCCTACCAGCCGCAGATCTCGCTGTCTCGGAGAGGCCAGTGGTGAGGGCGACTGGGATGGGCTCGGAGGATAGTCACCTCGGTGACGTTCCTCCGCAGCCGTCGCCGTCCGCAGCAGCTTTCGAGCAGGGAGGAGTGGACTATTCCGAGTGCACCCTAATGTGATGCGCAGGGCGGATGAGGGGAAGGTCGGCCTGCCCTGCGTGCCTGAGCGGCATGCGGAGGAGGGACAGCTAAATCTGGGCTTCCCTATCCTCCCCCCGGAACGCGTCAGCTGACGCTTCCCTCAGACGTTGGTCTTCTGTGGAGCGCGCTCCGGGGAGGTCACTCAGGAGCTCTCTTTTGTAACGGTTGGGAAAACTTTCGAAAGTCGTTGGGAACTTACCGAAGGGGACTACAACTCTTTCCTGAGGACTTCCGACAGAGATCTGATCCTAGCAGCCAAGTTGCCACACGAAGAAAGGCGCCCCGGACTGTTTTTACCCATTATGGGAGGACCAGTTGAGGCACCTAGACTGGCGGGGTGACTCTGGTATCAGACTGGGTGCTTTCTCTATGGTCCACGCCCACGACCTCAGATCATCGATGGGCGAGGGTGGAGTTTCTCCTCGGAAGCCTCTGAGACTTGACCATCCAGGCCTCGGGGCTTAGTGACTCGCCAAACAGAGGCTTCAATGTGTTTGGCGCGTCGCCTCAGCTTTTGCGACGCGAAACGCTTGCTTTACTTTGCGCACCCTGAGCTCCGCTCTTGCATCGGAGGTCTCAAGACCAAGCCAGGATCTCGGAAGTCCTCTCGGAGTCTCGTTCAGTGACTCACTGCTTGCCTCAGCGGCGAGCGCGTGGAGTCGGAGCAGACGCTCAAAGAGCTTTCAGGCGAAGATCTCTTCCGGGAGGGGAGATCTTCGGCTAAGTAGAAGAAGAAGCGCTCGCGATCCTCTTCTTCCAGCCGTACCGCCAAGAAGGGGAAGGCGACTCGCCAAAAGAAACAGAATTCTTGGGCCGAGGTCTCGCCCTCTTTGGCGAAAGGGTGCCCATTTCCCGGTCGAACCCTTTAAGAGGGGTTTTTGGGTGACGTTCTTATTGGCTCCCAAGAAGACCGGGGATTGGCGTCCCATCCTGAACTGAATTCTGAATCCCGGACATTCAAGCCGAAAAATTCAGGATGAAAACACTCGCGTCGATTCTGCGTGTCCTTGGAAGGGGAGCTGGGCGTCTTCTTTGGATCTGAAATACGCCTACCTACACGTTCCCGTTCGCACAAAAAAAACAGACCGTCGCTTTGGCATCAAGTTCCATTATTCAGGGCCATGTGTGACGCGTCGACGTGGCTCCCCTTCGGACTATCCTCCTCTCCCAGGGTCTTCACATTCGTGACCCGGGACTAGTGGGCGCCTCCTCAGGGTCAGGGGGGGGGGTAACCTCTGCATTTACGGTACATGGCTAATCTACGGGACCGTCCCTCAGGCGACGTCGAGATGGTCTCCACGGTACCATTACAGTAGTGCAGAGGTTGGGGCTTCATTGTAAACTTCGACAAATCGAACCTGACCCCCTCACAAGACCTGAGGTATCTGGTTGCACGGCTGCAACTGCTTTCGGGCATTGGCAGAACCGACGGGGGTCCGAGCGTGGTGGATGTGAGTGTTCGAACTGCGACGTCCATGGCGTGCTTACGCAGGGTTCACACTAGGTTTTGAAAAAAGTGGGTCTACTTGGACGGGCAATTGGGTTTCCTTGAGGGCTGAAAAAGTGCGTTCAACTTAGAATTATATGAGTGTCAAGGTTTGAGCACACCTGTTGTCTACTAAAGGTGTCAAAGAGAGATTTTCAAATAACAGGTGTCCCTATAAAATGTGAAAATTCTGATTTTGGCACTGGTTGTAAAGCGATCTATCAAAAATATCCCCATCTGAAAGGTTTTTAAGATTGAAATTTCTTTGGTACTTAATGTGTGAATGAAAATAATTCGTACAGAGCAAATATGTTGAAATTCCCGCCTATGTTTTCTATTGGTATATAGATAAGATATAAAATTCATTGTTTGTTTTTCATTTAAAGTTATTTCTGTAACCAAATAAAGGTAGGGAGTCTATAAGTGTCTTAATCATATGAAATCACACTTCACAAGAAAATATGGATGACTTGAAGCTCTTGTTGCACCATTAATGACTGCAAACAAATCCATACACTTCCAATTCCAAAACTTAGACTGGACATATTATAAAGTAATTACCCTGATGACCTTAAACTCCAAAGGAACTGGAGTAGCTTGATTCATGATACCCTTGGGACAGTGAGAGAGGTTATGTGAACTAATAAAGACGTAATACGTTCAATTTTAAACCTATTATTTCACAGATTTCATATGTATTAATAGAACAGAATAATTGTTGTTTGGAGGTGAAATGATACAATATTGTGACATGTGCCATTCGATTGCAAACTCTGTATTTTGTATAGTTTTAAGTGGCCATTTTTCTGCGTCACAATAAGACGCAATTAATTTTACTCTATCTGCCCAAAGTGCGTACACTTTGGAAAATGTGCGGTTCATAGAGAAAAAACGCACACTATGTGAAACTGGATTACGCAGGCCCCACCACCCCCGCTCGAGACCGGCTTCGCCTTCTAGGCTTGATGGCCAGTTTGTTTTTCGCATTGTCCCGTACTGTCGCTTCACATTGAGGCTTGCTTCAATGCACCGCGGCAAACAATACAGGCCGATTCAAGCACCCAGATTCCCGTTTGATCCCATCAATGCGGGGATCCGGGAGCACTGGAATTTTGGTGGTCTCACCGCCCCCAACCTGATCGGGAATTTTTTCCGCGCCTTCCTGTTTTTAGATATAGTTTTTTTATCCACGACGGATAGCGACAATCGATTCAGTCGGTTGGGGGGTTGCACCCTGGACCTCAGTGCCTCGGGGACGGTTCCCAGGGACGAGGCTCAAGCCCATGTCAATCGCCTCGAATTGTGGCAGTTGCAGTGGAACGAAACACTTAGCTCACTTCGAGGCGTGGTGACCAATTCCAGTGTCCTGGTTACAGACCGGGACACGTCACCGTGGTGGCTACATCAAAAAAAACGGGCAGGGACGTCGGTCCCGGTCCCTGTTGCCTCGACGCCATGCGTATTATAGCGTGTGTCGGCACCGGGCCATCACGATTGTCCGCAGTAGTACGCATTCCAGGGGCCGTCAATTTCCTTGCCGACGATCCGTCTCGTGGCAGAATGACAGCCTCGAAATGGATACTGAACAGAGATGTCGTGCGGGAGATCGTCGAGAGATTGATGTCCTCAAGATCGACTGTTCGCCCGAACCTGAAGTACACCAGCTCCCCTCTGTACTGCAAACGGCCTACGACCCGGCGGCTGTACGCAGTACAACGCTTATGGTCGATGGACTGGTCGGGGATCACGGGCCCTAGCCTCCCACCAATTCCGTATTTTTCCAACCTCGGAGTTCGAAATTGGGCGGGAGGCGTGTCGTGTCATCCTCATAGCTCCCTTTTGTCCGAAGCACCATTTGGTTTCAGGCGGATGGTGGATCGCTTGGCGGCCCGCCGCTGCGTATACCAATCGTCCGGATCTAAATCTCTTTCCGGAAGGGGGAGCGACAGCGGTATAGGCGTGACTGGAGGGCCATTTTTTATCCGGAAACGATGCCGAGATTCTGGGCTTTTCGCAGAGGGGCTTGCCTCGCTCTATCAGAAGGAGAAGGAAATCCACCATGGACGCTTACTCTAGCGGTCTTGGACCCTACTTCGCTGGTGTGAGCGATGAGAGGTGTCTCCGACTCGGGCATCGCCGAGATCGCTGACTTTCCCACTGATCGCTTCGATAGAGGACTGGAAACTTTCGACTGTCGAAACTACAAGTCCGCTATACTAGCGATCCATAGATTTGGTGGTTTCGATGACGGCAACTACAACGATGATGGTCGATCCGTCTCCTCTAGAGGGATGTAAACACATCGACCCCCGGCCAGGACAGGTTGGTCCCACCCTGGGGACATTTAATACAGTATTAGACTACTTAGTGAAGCCCCATTCGAACCAATGGCGGAGGCATCACTTACAAACATGTCAACCATTAAGAACGGCCTTCCTGGTCGCACCGCCTCTGGGAGACGATGATCGGAGATTAAGAATATCTAGATGTCAGCGTCAGAATTCTCTTGAGTCGAGACAGGCAAATGTTCTTAGGCCGGATTTTGGCCAAGAACGGAGCTCATACTTATTCGACACTCAACATTAGCTTAACCGAATTGCCTGTCAATCTTTCGGTGGCGGGAAGATAGCCGTGGTGTCCAGTTCGGGACCTTTGAGTACTATCAACGTAAAACTAGTCCGCTCAGGGCTCGAACGACTCGTTTTTTCTTAAACAGCCTCCCCCCCACGGGTCCGCGTCGAAGGCGACAATTGCTAGATGGATTATTCAGCGCTGAATTTAACGATTACAAGCGGTGATAGGAGCTTATCAAGCTCACGAGCAAACTCAGTCCGTAACATCATGTCGTCCTGGGCCTATCACCGCTGAATCAGCATTGCCGAAATTTGCGAAGCTATGTCGTGGGGGCTCCCACAACGTTTTTCGTCGGTGTACTACAGAAACGTACATAAACTCCCCAAGAGAACGCTGCGAGGGGGGATGTGACTCAGGACGAAACAACAACCTAACTAAAATCATATACACGATTCATAAGTCTCCTATCCGGTTGCCGACGTTGACGCTCGCCCAGGAGTATTCCGTTTGTCAGGTGGGCATCTATGTCCCCGATTTTTATGTTAAGGCCTTTAGGCCCTTAACATAGGGTTTTTTTATGTTTAGTGTATATGTTCGCCTTTGGGTTGCATTCTGTTGATGTTCTGACGGAATCATTGCTCCACCTGACTGAGTGAGCAGTCTGGTGTTGATTGAAATTTGAAAGTATTCATTCAACGTGGGTTAATGCATCTAGTTCAGTAAACATTGGTGTAAAGGAAAATAAGTCAGTGTAAATGATTTAGTCAAAAAACATGATGTTTATAAATCATTTAACTGAGGCCTGATTTCCTTTCCAATGTTGACTTCCCGCTCCAGCCCCGCCCCACAGCATGATATGTACGCGCGTCATACGTGTGGCGCTGAGCCAAAACGGAATTAAAGGAAGAGCTAAGGTCGACAGGGTGTGGACTGGGGTCACTGGTCGAGACCAATTTTCTCTTTTAGGGGTGTTATTATGGTTAAGTTTGGGTCATTCCACTTCTCAAAAGGAAATGCTATAGATTTTCATGTCAACTTGGAAAGGAAATCAGGCCTACAGTTACATGATGTATAAAACATAATTATTTTGACTAAATTTGTATACAATAGGAAGTAATACTGTGTTATGTTTAGATTAGTACCTGTTAATATAGTTACACTAACAAAACACATCAGACCTTGAGATCGGCTTGTTGTGCCCAATACCCGAAGAGAAAGAGAGTCGTCAGAGGTCAGCAGTTCCAGATAATATCAAGGCTTTCTACAACACCAACGAAGTCAGCGCTTCAAGTTTGACAGACCATTCAACAGTGGGAGAGGGAGAGAAAGACAAAGAAAATGAATTCAAGGTTTTGTTAAATCCATCTATTTGTAAAACAAACATAAGTCAGTTGTTTGTCTGTTATGGTTGACCGACTAGACGTATGAAGTGATGTCTTGCCAATGTTTAACACTTAAGTGCAAAAATTGATTTAAAAAAAATGGCAAAGATTTTGTTTTTTGCATGTGCTCTTTTCGGTACATAATTGGCCTGTGGGATTTGTTTGTTAATTGTAGACATTTGCATACCAATCTTTTGACACTTTTTCTAAAGTATTAAAATTCGCCCAGCCGTTAATTGTCCCCGCAGAATGGAGTTCGGAATGGGGGACTATAAATGAGCACGTCCGTCCGTTCGTCGTCGTCCGTCGTCCGTGATAAAATGTAACCCATGTTGTACACGATATGATCTGGAGTTCCGTTAAGGGCGACAATGAGTAATGGTGGAAAGAGCGGGTTGATGAGGTTCTCGACCTGATTAGGATTTGGGGCGGTTAAAATATGCTAATTAAGTATCTCATTTGCATAATTTATGAAAAAATTTCCTGCAAGGCCAGGTACCATTTTTCTGGAGTTCGTAAGGCGTTATAATGATTTTGTACCTGGGAAAGGATAGCTGGGCTGGTAAGAGTTCCGATTTTTTTTTGATTAGATTTTTGGTCGTATTTGGGCAAATTAAGTATGCACAATGAGTAATTAATAGCAAAAATCGGCCGTAATTTGTTTATTATTTGAACGTACATGGTGGATACTCAACATTCGGCGCTGAATGAAATGAAAGCCTATTCTAATGGGGCAATCTTTTTGCAATTTAAAGATATATGATTGTATGCGGGCCAGTATTAGGTATGCAAATGAAGCTAATTAAATATGCGTTAATTGATGTATCCGAAACGGTATACATGGTATATGCAAAATTCCGTTGCTACATGAGACTACTATGCCAGATCGGAGGGGTTGGGTTTTGGGGGGAGGGGGGGGGGTGGGTTATTGCGGGGGAGGGGGGGGAGGGGGGGGGGGGCGGGGGGGGTTGGGGCTGGCCTAGGGGAAGCGGGGCGGGAAGAGTTGGCGGGGGGGGGGTGGGCAGGGATGTGGGGGAGGGGGCTGGGGGTGGAGGAGGCATGGGTGTTAGGGAGGGGGGGTTGTGGGGGGGGGGATGGGGAGGGGGTGAAAGGGGTGGGGAGGGGGGGGGAGGGGTTGGAGTAGAGGCGTAAGGGTTGTTGCAGGGGGGTGGTGGGAGGGGCGAAGTGGGAGGTGTTGGGGTGCGGGGGGGAGGGAAGGGGGGAGGCGTGTTAAGGGGTATGGGGGGGTGGTGTGGGGTGGGGGGGGTGTTGGGGCGGGGTGAGGAGGGTGGGGAGGGGGTGGGTTGTTGCGTTTGGGCAGGTGTTGGGGAGGGGACAAGTCGGAGCTGTTGGAGGGGCGTTGGGGAAAGGGAGGCGTGCGTTCGTGTTTGTTAATGGTTATTGGTGTGTTTGGTGGGGTTGATGCGGGGGGTGGGGTGTAAGGGAGGGGGTGTTGCAGAGTGTTTGGAGAGGGTGTTGTTGCAGAGTGTTGGGGAGGGGTGTGTTGCAGAGTGTTGGGCGAGGGGTGTTGGGGATTGTGCGGGTTGGGGTAGGGGGGGTGGGGTGTGGGGTGTGTGGGTGGGGTTTTTGTTGCGGTGTGTTGGGTGGGGTGTTTGCGGGGGTGTTGGGGAGGGAATGGGGTTGCAGGGTGTTGGGGGATGGGGTGGGTGTTGCGGGGGGTTGGGGGGGATGGGGTGTTGTAGTTTGCATTTATCGCATGTTAGTGATCGAGACATTCGGCGGGGAAATATTTTACGATCTGAGTAAATACGAGTTCGCCTTGTTAGCTAATAGCTTGGGTTCCCTAGGAAGTTTTCTGGAGTCTGTAAGGCGTATAATGCTGTCTGGGTGGAAAAGCAAGCGGGCTGAAGAGTTCTCGACCTGATTAGATTTGGTCGTCTATTTTGGGCAAATTAAGACGTATGCAAATGAAGCAATTAATAGCAAAAATCGGCCCGATTGTTATCTTTTGACAGTACATTGTGATTACTCAAAATTCCTGCGCTGCCCGAAAGCATATCCAGGGCATCTCTTTTTCAATTTGAAAGTATATGATGTATGCGGCCAGTGGTTTAGGTATTGCAAATGAGTAATTAAATATGCGTAATGCTGTATCTCTGAAAACGGTACATCGGATAGGCAAAATTCTTTAGCTACATGAGAATAATAGGCCATGGGGAGGGGGGGGGTTGTGGGCTGAGGGGGGTGGGATTGAGGGTGGTGGTTGGGGAGGGGGTGGGGTGTGGCAGGGGTTTGGGCAGAAGGGGTGTTGTGTGGCAGTGTGTGGGGGGAGGGGGTGGGTCTTGCATGGTGTTAGAGAGGGGGGGGGGTTGTGTTTGGTTGGTTTTTTTTACAATTTGGTGTTTTTTAGTTTTTGTGGGGGGGTGGGCGTGTGGCGGGGTAAGGGTTGTTGCAGGGTGTTGTGGAGGGGAGTGGCGTTTTGCAGGGGCGTGGGGGAAAGGGAGGCGTGTCCGGGTATGGGGTGGTGGGTGGGGTGGGTGTGGGGGGTTGGGTGAGGGGTGAGGGTGTTGGGGAGGGGTTAGGTTTTAGGGTTGTTGCAGGGTGTGTGAGGGAGAGGCGTGTTGAGGGCGTTGGGAAAGGGAGGCGTGTTACTGGGTATTGGGTGGGGTGGGGTGTGCGGGGGGTGGGGTGGGGTGTTGAGGAGGGGTGTTGGCAGAGTGTTGGGGGGGTGTTGGGCAGAGGTTGGGGAGGGGGGTTGCAGAAGGTTGGGGGAGGGGTGTTGGGGAGTTGTGGGGTGTTGGGGAGGGGGTGGGTGTTGTGGGGTTGTTGGGGGGTGTGCGGGGTGTTGGGTGGGGGTTGCGGGGGGTGTTGGGATTTTGGGAAGGGGTTTGCCAGGGTGTGAGGGGATGGGGTGGGGTCTGTTGCGGGGGTTGGGGGGGCTGGGGTGTTGTAGTTGCATTTATCGCCATGTTAGTGATCGAGAATTCGGCGGGGACATATTTTACGCATCGCGTTAAATACGAGTCGCTGTTGCTCATTGCGTGGGTCCCTATGGAAACCCACTCACTTAGGCAACCAACGGTTAGTGTGATTTTGAAAAATAAATTTTAACAAAAAACTTGAACCACAAATATTTTTTCTGATTGAGATATGCAAATATACATGTAACTAAATCATTTTAAAATATCAAAAGAAAAAAATCAGTTAAACCCTTTATATGCTAACCAGCTTTACATTTGATCGCCAATTTACTTTGCGCCCGTCCTGTACAAACCTATGGGGAATTATGAACTTAGTTACTGACCACAGGAAAAAAAACAAAATTGTAAAAAATAGAACTATTTAGGTTGTAGCACATCTGCATATATCCCAAAATGCATTTTCTTATGCTTAGGGTCGTAAAATCTATGTTAGTTTAATTTCGTTCAATTTTATGTGTTTCAAAAAAAAAAATGATTTGGCCCCTAATTTGAGGACATATAAACAAAACTAAGTTTTAATTCTTCTTTGGTGATGTCTTATGATCCCCTGTGGGTAAGGTCATTTAAAATTTTGACAGGGAAAGTGGTTCCTGGGGGGGGCATGCAGGTTGGAAACGGCCTGGTTAGGCACAACGTTGAGTGAAAACACCTCAGGCACTTAAGTGTAAACCGGGCATTGTGGAATCGAATCCAAATAACAGGTGCTTCAAAGCCAGCTATGCACGATCACGCATGCAAGTAGCTGCATAAAAATGATGACATCAATCTTTAGTGGCCGGACAAAGTATCGGATAGCACAGTATTTGACGGCATCCTGATACTCTGGAAAAAAGAAACGATGGTAAAATGCCATTTCTTCATTATGAACCTACAAATTAGGCAGTAATTGTTTATTGCAAGGAACCATGGCTACATGAGTTTTGTGTCATTTTTTAATCACTAATTTCCTTAAATATGCACATACGGTTCCTTGCAGGTGAACATATTTTGTGTTTTACAGTAAGGGGACTGTTAACCCCATGAAACTTTCCTGATCGTAATCACTCAGATTGGTCTTAAATCGGAAAAATATCAGCTTTAACATTTTTTTGACCACGCCACTGCTCATACTGCCTTATGGGTCATTGTGGGTTACATGCCATATTTGATTCTGATGTCCAAAAGAGCGGCGGTACTAGCAGCACAGCGACCAAATCAACGAGTCAAAACGTTTTGTCCCTGAGAACTGGGTGGCTGGAATATTACCTCACACAACAGCAATCGACCTTACCCCCTCCTCCACTTTGCCCCCGCCCGACTCAGTGCACCTCCATTTTCAACCCGACTTCTCCTACTCTCCTCCTCACTTGCCTTCTTCCATGTACTTCTACGGTACTTCTCTATACTCAAACCACCAACCTTTGAATTCAAAAAGCCTTCTTAAAAACAGGCTTGTCTCCTTCATCAACACTGTCCATACCAATGTACACATTTCCTGCCATCCGGTTATTACACAGCTTATTCCAAAAACCTAACATCTGACATTCAAGTCGCAGTCTTCTTCCTATTTCCATCAACTTCACGACCACCACAGGCTCTCATCATTGCTCTTCTCGGTCCTCAAAATCCCCATCTAATTTCGCTCAGACACATGTCTCACTAATAAACGGTACCCAAATTCGCACAAAACTCTATAAGAAGTTGAAAAATTGATATGAAAAAAATAAACTAGTAGATAGCTCCCTTTTAATTGCAAAATAGACACCTCACAAAAGTTTCCCACTGATAGTCTTACCAACATTCTAAATCCATTGGGGTTTCATGCTCTAACTTTCATCAGCCAGCTATCGGCAGGACCACTTAGCAATCGTTTTTTTGCTGCGTGTGGATGTGGTATGTGTGTGTCAAAAATTGTTAAGTTTTTTTTAACAAATTGACCTCTCCCAATTGAAAAGTTTACTTCAATGGAACCAACTTTGGTCATAGGTGCACAATGAGGGATACCTTATATGTTGCTGAGGTCAACGGTAATGTTGAAAGGTCAAAAGGTAGTGAGGTCAAGTTATTAAAATGGGCTAAAAAAAATGTAAAAGTGATCTACATTGAAAACTGAAGTTGACATTCCCCCCACCCCCCCCCCCCCCCCCCCCCCCCCCTTTGAACAAACTTTTGTATAGGTGCACCAGGCGATCCCTCATCTGTTGATGAGAATCAAAAAAGGTCAAAGTGCCGGGTCAAAGGTCTGGGCGGCCCACAGCTTATATCTTTGAATATAGCGAGCGCGAAAAGCCGAGAAGCCCAAAATTCTAGTTATTCATTGAATAATCAAACTGCCATTCTTGATGGCATTCTCATGGCCGGCACACAGCAGAAACCAACATTTCCTCGATGCGTTATTTTCGCACTTTCAACAGAGTTATGGGTGGAGAGGACCATTGTGAAGACACAAACTTTACCAGCATTACTGAGATGGGTGGATGTCAAAGAATCTGAAGAGGTAAGAGAACAGAAATTAAATAAGGAGAACGGACTCCCAATACACGCAACGTGAAATGGAACATTTCCCCTTCCCTCCCCTTGTCGTCAGCCATGGAGCAAAAGTTGGGGTATTCGGGTCCTCAGATCAGCGTGCGAAAACAAACGAAGCAATTTGAGTTGTCAATAAAGGTTTGATATGAGTTGCATCAGGTGCAGATACGCATTATAGTCATGACAATTAAAATGGTCCAATTCTCTGGTTGATCTTGATTTCACCGCTAATTCCAACATAGAAAGAGGCTTGTACTTCTGAGGAAGTGTAGGGCATATGTTCTTTTAAGTTGGTATTTTTTATATTATTTTGAAAGAGGACACACAAACAAGAAAGATTCTAAAAATAATGTAATACGTTTCTTGTTGTTAAAGAAGTAGGGGAATGCAAGGTAGGCGACTCTAACCCAAAGTGAGGAGTGACAGAGCATTCACAAACTGTTTGAAAAGTCATAAAAACAAACCCAAAATAAGCGCAAATAAACACAACATCAAAAAATAGTTTATAATGATTTTTGTGATGTTTGATGAGGTCTAAAATGGAAAAAAGAGAATTCCATTTAGGCCAAAAGGCAAGTTTGCCAGAAAAAAATTAGCATTATGCGAAAATTGCATTTTAGTTTTCAAAAAGGGCTTGCTGTGCAAGTTTGAATTATTTTAATGCACACTTTTCCCACTTTAAACGCCCATATTGTTAATTGATTTTCATTATTAAAACACAAATATTGAAGAAAAATCAAAAAAAAAAGCGAAATGTGTAAAATAGTAATTTTAAAAACAGTTGTTTGACCTTACTTCTATGCAACTGACTTCAAATAGAATTTAAGTTCTGTTAGAAATTTAATTGACTTAGTTCTCCCGCCGGTAGATAAGCAGAAATTTTAGCTGCCCAATGCACGGAAGTGCCACTCTTGCGACCACAGATATATCTGTGCTTGCGACGCAGTAAGTGCGTTGTGAATTTAGCGTTTCAATTTACGCGTGTCGCGCATACGCCACGATCACTTCCGAATGCGTCTCGAAAAAAACACAAATACCCCCAACTTTTGCTCCATGTCTGATTCAAAATGGCGGCGAGTCCGGCTTCTCCGTTATTTAAATCTGTGGGTAAGATGGAATTACTGATGCTGTTATCAGCAATCTTCTCTATTCTGAATGGCTTTATTTTTTTCAATAAGAGCTGTCTTCTTCTTCATGCTTTAACCCCTTACTACCTGCCTACTATTTCTGATTGTGTACTTACGTCATATATTAATTTCAATAACCAGTTGAACCAATTATTATTGTGCATCCGGTGTGCAATACTGCAGTGCGAGTAGCGCGTACCGCCCAACACTGCACAATACGCAAAAATATTGGGCAGCGTGTCAAGCAAATACTCTCCTTTTATTAGTTTTGAAGCCATTTTAAAACTATTTTCGTCCAGTTGGCTTCTTCTTGCATAATAATAATATTGGATGACCTTTTCGGTTGAAAACAGAAAATATTGCCCTCGCCAAGAAAATATCAGGCTCGTCTTTGACTCGCCCGATATTTGATTAGGCTCGGGCGATATTTTCTGTTATCAACCTCAGCCATCCAATATTATATAAATATTGGGTGTAAATCATCCAATTTTATCATTATCATGTTTTGGATCCGATATTTTCCCACACTTGGACTCCTCAAAACATGATAATGGTTTAAATCGGATGCAATCCGATATTTATCTTTTTGTCCCCGCCGAACGAGTTCGGAACGGGGACTATGAAATGAGCAGCGTCCGTCCGTCCATGATAAAAATGTTAACCCATGTTGTACACGATTTATCTGGAGTTCCGTAAGGGCGACAATGATGCAACTTGGTGGAAAGAAGCGGGTTGATGAGTTCTTGACGTGATTAGATTTTGGGCGTAAAAAATGCTAATTAAGTATCTAATTTGCATAATTTAGGAAAAATGTTCCTGCAAGGCCTTTGTACAAGTTTTCTGGAGTTCTGTAAGGCGTATAAGCGGGCTGAAGAGTTCTCAACCTGATTAGATTTTGGGCATATTTCGGGCAAATTGAGTATGCAAATGAGCTAATTAATATGCAAAAATCAGGTAATTGCTATATTTTTCAAACGGTACATCGGATACTCAAAATTCCTGTGCTGCATGAAGGAATATCATGGGGCACATCTTTTTTGCAATATGAAAGTATGTGATATATGCAACGTAGGTATGCAAATGAGCTAATTATGCATAATTGCTGTCTGAAACGGTATGTCGGATATGCAAAATTCCTTCGCTACATGAGACTACTATGCCATAGGGGATTTGCAATATGGAAGTATGTGATATATGCAGCGTATGTATGCAAATGAGCTAATTAAATATGCATAATTGCTGTATCTCTGAAACGGTATGTCGGATATGCAAA
>JAMKCH010048823.1:0-18411 GCA_023653785.1 Ophioderma brevispina
AGAAAAATGCTTCAAATTCAGATTTGTTATTCATTATTATTATTTTTCACGGTAAAATTGCTTCAAAAAATTTAGGTAAGCTTGCACGAAACAAGCCTACATAGATTCACTCTCGATTCACTCTATCGACACTCTTTTGATGGCAAATGACTAACGCTGCACTGTCCTTTGTGCCGTGGTTGAGCGATACCATGTATTTCCAAAGCAATACTTTGTTATTCTACCCAAAAAGAGTGCACGTACAAATTCTTTGAAACAGACGTAGGTAAAATTCTGTAAACAATTCATTTGAATCTGTGTTGTTGTTGTTGTTGATAAATAACCCATGCATACACAGAAGTGGCTAATGACAGGGTGGACGTCCCTGTCAATCAAGCTTTGGATTCTGTTGTTAGAACTTGTTATGTTACAACCTCGCATTCAGATCGTGAGGTGATCACCGTGTATTGTTACTGATACGCGATGTCCATGTATTTGCTTATTCCCTTGACCCTGGGTGCCCCTATCGCACTGCTTGCCCGGCCTCAGTCATACACACATTACCCGACTCCATTATTGATCATACATGTGCAATGAAAAATACTGTGATAATAGCAGCAGTTTCGGTGACTTAAAAAACATTGATCGCGACATTGTAAGGGCGAACTCAGGCTATATACTATTAGTGCAGGTTGTAGTTCATGCCCCAAAATAAAAACCATGATAACCGCGATAGGTCTTATATTATAAAAGGATTATACATAACTCCACATCGCCCGGGCTCCACATTTCATTAAAATTATCACTTCCAATTGAATCTGCAAGTATTGCCTCGCAATTTTGTTATGGTAAACGATTTGATTGGCTTCTCAAAATTAAGTGTTTCATTTAGAAAAATTACCAGTAAAAAGCGTAAATGGTACGCAAGTACGTCAATAAATAAATAGGTATCGGTAAAAAACGAAAAAAAAATAAATAAATATTGGAATATTACTGCAAAAACCTTTTTTATCATTTTTGGTCAAACACGACCTACACATAGTAGATATAATACCCAAAAAATGAAAAAAATTACCATTACCCTATCAAATTTATTCAAATGAAGGCTTGAGACGAGACAATCCATGGTGAAAACATTCATTCAAATATCTGGTTCCTGTGAAGAGTTATCTAATTTTCAAATTTTCCATTTCTACAATATTTCAAAAATTTTCTGCCGACACAAGTGGGAAATGACCCAGTGTGACCAATCACACTCTACTTCAATAACTGATGTCAAATAAGGAGTGACATGTCCGGGGTCCATTAAATAAATAATAAAAACTAAAAAATAGAAACAAGTTAAAATGAGATGGTAGAATATATGCAATGCAAGAGGAAATGGGTTTTGGTACCACATGCACCCCCCCCCCCCCCCGAACAGGAAACAAAAAAGAAAAGACATTGGATAGATGTGTGACACAATTAAAAACCATGTCATGGAGTCATAGGAAAAAAAACCTTTTGTTGTAAAAAATATCCATTTAAAGTAAACCTAGATATAAGAATGCCCGGAAGGAATGTATATTGGCGCCATAACTGGCACAAGCAACATCACTGTCATATATAAACTGGCTGAATTCGCGCGAAAATGCGTTAAACATACAGTGACATGATCCTCTTCAAAGCCTATTTAAAGCATTGCGAATCATTGCGGCCGATGAAATTTGCACTTTTCTTGTCAATTAAAAATATAAAGACACAAAGAAAAAGTTTGAAAGCGTTTGCACCTAAATTACTGGTAAAATCCGTAAACCCACAAATCTCAAAAAAATCTGAAACTTGCCGACGGAAAAAGCCTATAAAATCCTAAAATTGGATCGCTTTTCCCCAAAACCTAATAAAAGCCTTGTGGATCCATTTTAGATCCAGTTAGCTTGCTTCCGTTTGCACAATTCTGCTCAACAGAGCTGATTTTAACTAAAATAGATCCTTTATGTGGAGAAACCTTGAAAATAAAAGGCCGCTGCGCCGACGGTGTGAAATTTCCGGTCGTCAAAAATCACCGCAATGGGGACAAACGGGAATGAAATATTGAATGAACATCTTGAAAACGTAAGAAGAAGTATTTAAGTAAATCTGGAAAGTATGATGTCGTCTTTTGCTTTACAGGTCCCAGAAGTAAAAGTTTAGATATCAATTTTAATACATGGCAGAATAGGTTGCGGGTGTGTTGGTAAAATCTACACAAGGGGCTGCACGGGCATCGGACAATACAGTCAGAATCGATTTTGTTTATACAATGTGATCAAGGATCGAAGATGATTGAGGCGGCCTGTATAAACCATAAAATTTAAGCTTGAGTGACAGCTTTTGGACTGGTGGACGTCATGCACTGTTATTAGCTTATGATGCATACTGTTTTTTCATAGAGAGGAAAACTTGCTTATTTTGAAGTCTTTTGACCAAACCACTAAATAACCTCATTACCCAGCTGCGCTATGTGAAATTTTTATTGTTGTATTAGTTACGATGTCCTTAAGGATGTTGGGACGGCTACCGAACACTCCCGGGCTAAAACACGAACACTGGGGGTAGGTAGCCGTTAATAGGCTACCGAAACACTTCGAATTGTAAACGTGTTCAGGTGTTGTTTGAATTCGTCAGTTGACTGAGCAGTGATTGTGAGTGAAACACTGCTTTATTCCAAGCAACAAGCCTGAAACATCCAGCTGAAAAATACACGATAAAAATGAAGTATCCTTCACCCCCTTGTGAGAATGCTTTTTCTATGACATCAAAAAGCCTCCAAATTACCACAACAACAGTGCCACAGCTTAGGCTATCGCATCCATTCGAGAATTGCGGGGAACCCTTTACCCATCATGCACCCTCAGTGATGTATTTTTGTCAATGACGTAATTTGTAGGGGAATTCTTAAGCCTCGTGTTCAAGTTCAAACGTATTCACAACATATGCGTAATAATAATAAATTTTATCCCAAAACTAAATCAGATTGAGCAACCCTAACTGATGAAACGTGCGATATATATTATGGGTAACTGTAAAGGGTTGGTTGTTTTGAATCAATCCCATGATGCATAGCAAATGTGCCTATACCGTACTGTACAAAGCAGTCAGTACTTGGGGGTAAAAGTGTTCCAAACGTTTAAGGGAACCACAAGACTTCATAATCATGCAAAAAAAATCCCTAAGTACGATGCTTTGTGGGCTAGCTAAAATGGCATTAAAGTCCGGGTTTATGTGTTAAGAATAGAGTTTTGTGATCACATGATCCTATTGAGGTGAAATTTCCCAAACCTGGTGCCGTATGGGAAGTGACTCAAAACACCTCTGGGTAACTGATTATAGCGTCCTTGTATCTACAACTAGCTTCATCTTCTCTGAATTCTTTATCGTTTCTGGTTCTTTGTACTGAATATACCAAACATTCTCAAGAGTGAATTCATCTCTTTTACAGTTCTGGAATGGTGGTGATGACAGAGTCAACAGGAATTTTATGCAATAATATGATCATTTTTGTTATAGAATGGGAGGGCCTATATATGCATGCTCTAGCAGAATCTATGACGAACGAATTAATTCAATGCACGCGAGGGATCAAGTAAATGATACAACCCGAGAAAGTATATAGAATTTTTTGGTTAACAAAAATATTATATAGAAGCTCGGAGAAAACTAGCGAGCAAGAACTAAATAAAGACAAAGAAATACAGGTCTCGAATCCGGAGCCTCTCGCTTCTAGGCGTGAGAAATACCACGGGCCCACAGAGGACTGTGTTAATGTGGATACCAGCTGAACGAGCACTAATGTATTTCAGTCCTTTATTTCAGAGTTTCAAGCGGCCGTAATTATATTTTTGGTATTATAGAATGGGAGGGCCTTATATGCATGATTATAGCAGAATCTATGGCGAAGCAAAACTCAATTCAATGCACGCGAGGATCAATTAATGATACAACCCGAGACAGTAAATTGGTAAATATTAAAAATAGAGCTCGGCTAAACTAGCGACAAACCTAAATAAAGACGATTATTGATCATGATGGGAGCTTTTGAATGATTGACCCTTTTTGTTTTCCTCGGGCTCAACAATTTATTTGGTTACCACAGCTGCTCAATCCTGACTACTCTGCATTTTTTGAAAAACTTGAAATTGGTATAAGATTTTACACCTGTACTGGACAGTCTTGTTGGGGTCTGAATGCTCCTAATTTCTGTTTTGAATACCTTTCTAATTCAGGCTTATTGAAGGTATCAAACTTTGGTATCTATACAAAACAAAATAAAGTAGAATTCTAGTGGACTTGATTTTCACCTTCAGAGACCCAATTTGAGAACAAAAATGTACGCTTGAAAAAAAATCTTTTTCCTATCCCATTTGGGATGAAAGGATTCTGTTATCTCATCTCTGATCTTTTTCTTTGGTCTAATTTGTGTTAAAACTTTTGAATTGATAATCCCACTAGTGATAGGAAGGAGTTTTAGTTCTTTAACACCTTAAGTGCCATAAGGTGTTTTTCACTCACATTGGTGCATGGGGGGCATGGACCCCCCCAAGGAAAGCCACTTGTCCTGATGGAAATTTCAAATGAACTCATACTCACCTTTGAGGGGGCATAGAACAAGGCCAAAGGTGCAATATAAGATGAGTTCCGGTTTATCGGGGTCTGGAATTATAGAGCTAAGAGATAAGGGGTGTTTAATCACGGTAATTGACCAGGGTCCTTGTTATGGATATTTTGGATGACCATCACTTGGAACATCTGAAACACAAAGTCTTAAGTTCATGGAGCGGTGGATCGTGACGTCAAAGTCAATGACCTTTATATTTGACCTTTTACACATTGTTTCAGAGTTGAGAGTGTAACTTTTGTTTGGCAAGGTCACACACAGTTGATATTGGTGTCAATGAGAGATAAATGATTCGTCTTTCTAATGACATCCAGTTTGTGAGGTTTAAGTAAAGTTCACATCTAATTTTCCGGCCAAAAACTTCTTTTTTGGGCATTTTTGACCAATTCAGAATTTGAGAAATTTAAAGATGTGTAAAAGAATAAATCCCTGGCAGTGTGGAACTGATTGTGTCCTAAAAAAGCCACGGTATATATGCAAAGCTTGGCAATTTTGGGTGGTGTATCTTGTACTAAGTCAGTTAGGGTCCTTCAAAGTTCTTTGACGTGGTATTTAACGAAAACACAAAAATTACAAGGGGTTTGGAGATTTTTCACATTTTTAAAAAGATGAGGGGTGAATTAATCTTATCATCGACCGAGTTCTTGTTGGGATATTTATAGCATCTAATTGGGAGATCGAAGCACAAGTTTTGTTCAGGGGGGGGGGGAGGGGTAGGGAATGACGTTAAGAAGGTCAATGACCTCTAAAGGCAAACCCTCTTCACCTTATTTTTCCATTTTAGAGTGTAACTCAAAACAATTTGTATACTGTCTGTTCACTTTTCAAACTTGAGTCTTTATTATCACCATCCCATCGGATGAGATGGAAATAATCGAGGTTCTTTGCTCACTATTTCTTCAATTAAGCTATCGTTACAAAATAAGTCTTTGGACACCGGGGTGCCAAAAATATCACAAATTTCCATATTGTCATAATGTGACCCTCAATCATGGGTTTCTGGTTCCAGGGTCTACTGGAGTTGACAATTGCATCCGCCACATAAGGCGGATATAGTTTGCATGGTTCATCTCTTGTGGAAGGACCGCCTAACATGGTGGTAAGCAGGATGGATATGAAGAGTCATGGATTTAGTGGAGATCCAAGTCTTTGGAGCATATAAACTGCCAAATATGGAAAATCTAGCGTCATTCACAATCCCAACATAGCTTGCCAATACATTGTGCACAAAAAATATGCTAATGCTCACTACATAAGGGAGACTTCTGGAGGAATCTCCCCAGGGGCTATAAATGTCGGACCCATGAAGCGGTCCGATTTAGCCATTTGATCAAAGGGACGGACGTTCCCCTTAAGCCAAGACAGCAGCGGTAAAGGCATGGAATCTGGGTAAGGCAGAACATATCTTTGGTCCAAGCTTTTTGGCTAGGCTAGTATATCATTTGTACGTCTAGTATTAGCAGAAGCCGTTCCAAAAATCCATCCACAATTAAAACTCCAGGCGCAATGGTGATGTTAAAGGAGCAAAATACATTGTGGTGGCATATGGAGGCTGGTTTCTGTGTTGCGCTACGCGGGTTCAGCTTCAGATGATCACACCAATGTAATTATGCACAAATGCCTGTGACATTCTTCCACAACGGATTAATGGTAAAAACTTATCAACATGCAGCCAAGTTAGATTTTTGTGCTCTCCCAATTATTGGGGATAAGCGTCAGACTGCATATCGACTAGAAATTTGTAGCAACGGCGCCGTTGTGGATGTAGTGCGAGGACAAACAGCGATGACAAAATTCAGGTCGTTGTTTTCCACCTCCACTTATCTGAAAAGAACATTTGTGATCCCCACGAGACACGCGTTCCATGTCTTGAGGTCCGGGGAAGGAATTCATACAGTCACATATGATGTGAAACAGTGTCCGCAAAGGAGCACGTTCTCTCTATAACAACTCGGGCAAATCATGAAGGCAGTACAGGCAATGTCCTGAAGAAGAACATTGCATCAATTGGACAGAATATCTGGTTTGTCAGGACCTCGAGGCTAGTGGGATTATATCCTCTGGCTTCGAGCTTTCTCAATAAAGCTGATTTATCTGTGTGTTCGCGAACCATCAGTAACGGCACAGTGCCAGGAGACTCCGATGAGAGAGATTTATTCCAGGATCTTCTTCTGGTATAAGTTGTGAAATGTTGTACAACTCAGCAAACGACTAAATAGGTCTCTGGTGGCGCATCGGACTTCTTTAACGTTGCAGTGTTGTGGGATTCATTTTTTTTCATTTGCTGAATTGGCTAATTGCAGCGGTCTTCTTGTTTGCCACTCACTGACCAATCCCGTGCACATTGTGCCCTTCCTCTTCTTCAAATGCAAGCAGATCAACCGATACTTCAGATGAACAGCACGCCCAGGTGAACAGAACGACAGAACAACTGAGTCGTCTTGGTCAGTAGCATTCAAAGTTGCTTCAAACTCGCCTATTATAGAAAGATTCTAAAGATCTTGAATTATCACGTTGGATTTAGACTGATTGTTTGCCAGTAAAACCCCCGACAACTGAAGGACCACAAAGTTAAAGAAGCCTGATGCACCAGACCATTGGTAGTTTGCTGTACATAGCAACATTGCAAAAACTTAGGGTAGACCTGACGAAGATGGGATATTCTCTAATCTAAGTTCTCTGGCACTGTGCCATTCGGATGGTATGCAACAAGGACGATAATCGCTCGCTTTAAATGAGAAGCCTCTGAAGCCCCAGAGGACCAACAATCCACAGCAACCGATGGTCCTGCACAAACCAGGCATGTGCAGTATTGAGGAAATTCACATTTGTTGGAGGGTGAGTTGATATGGAGGGGAATACATGCTCCTTGCGGACACTGTTTTCAAATTCATATGCCCAGGTGTGAAAGTAATGTTGTCTGCCGGGGCAATAGTCCGGGCTCCCATAGACAATAACGAATAGCGTTGAAACTAAGGTTGACGTGAAGAGTTTAACTGAACGAGGAGGGCCCTATTCTTTAAGTGGTAGCAGGGAGTATGCGGGACCAAAATTACTTATAAACTGGTACGATCTTCCCTGGCATCAAAGACGTGGAACGTGTGGCTCATGAAGGCTCTTTTAAGACAATTGAACGTCTTTGTGTAGTATCATTCAAGTTGGTTTGCTACAATTTATGTCGAGCATGGGCAGTTGACGGATTATTATGCCCCATCTAATTGGAGTAGCAACAAACGACCTGGAGTTCGTCATCATGTTTGTAGTCGGCATCATTCAAAGACGGTCTTGCTACCATTTGTCGAGGAATGGCGTCTGCGTTTCTTGCCCCAAATAAATGGAGGAGAAAAAAAATGACCTGGAGTTGTCATCATCACTGTTGGTAGTCAGCTCATCAACGATGGTCTTGCTACAATTTCTAGTCGAGGAATGACAGTCTGGAACGATATACCCAATTGGGAGAGCACAAATCTACTTCGCTGTTGATAAAGTTTTTACCTTTTATAAATCTGTGAATAGAAGAATGTCAGGCCTACGTGCAGGAATTAGGGAATTATCAAGTGATCATACTGAAACCTGAAACCAATACTAATGCCTACGAGTGTACATAGCGCAAAAACACAGAAACCAAATCGCAGTGTTGTTCGATTCCTGGGACAACAGATTCAGTGCTCTCCTTTAAAATTCAACCATGCTACGGATCGGTTTGTTGGGAATGGATGTGGAAGGCTCTGCTAATACTAGACGCACCAATGACATTACTCTAGCAACATGCTTGGCCAGATTATTTGTTCTACCTATTGGTTCAATGCCTTTACCGGTAGGTGAAGTGAATATACGCTGCTTTTCGTGGTATAAGGGGAATGTCCGTCCATTTGATCAAATGGCTAGAAGTCTCACCTGATGTAAGTGATGTTAGAAGATTTTTGTGCACAATGTTGGAGGCCAGGATAGGTTGGGGATTGGAAATTACGATCGATTTGTCATATTGGGCAAGTTATATGCTCCCAAAGACTTGTATCATCCACTAATACCATGAAATCTTCAGATCCATCCTGGTCCTTCAACAAAAGATTGAGCGTGCAAACTAATTGTCACAAATCCAGTAGACTTTGTAATCAAAGAAACCCATGGATGGATGTTCACAGAAGATGGACAATGATTGGAAATATGTAAAATTAAAAAAACCAAAATTGTCTCAGAAGAACATTTTGGATACGATAGCTTATCCGAAGAAGATAGTGAAGACGAAGAACCTCGGACTTATTCCTTCTCATCAGCTGAGGTGGTGATGAATAAAAGACTCAATTTTGAAAGTGAAACATTTTGTGAACAGAATACACATTTTGAGTTTAACTCTAAAATGAAAAATAAGGTCACTGAGGGTTGATTTAGAGTCATTGAACCTCTGACGTCATTCCCTACCCCTCCACCCCCTCCCTGAACAAAACTTTTGCTTCGATTCCCCTAATGGTCTATAAAATATACCCACAAGACACTCGGTCGCTGATAAGCATTAATCCAACCCTCATCTTGTTAAATGTGAAAAGCTCAAAACACTGACCAATTTTGGTGTTTCTTAAATACCACGTCAAAGAAATTTGAAGGACCCTAACGACTTGTCGGCAGATACCCAACCAAAATTTAAGAGCATTTGCAAGTATACCGTGGTCCAGTTTTGAGGAAAAAAATCAGTTCCAAACCGGCCAGGGATTATTCTTTCGCATATTAAAATAATTCTCAAATTTCGAATTGCCAACAAAAATACCAAAAAAAAAAGAAGTTTTTGGCTCAAATTTAGATGTGAACTTACTTGAACCTCACAAACTGGATGTCATTAGAAAGAACCCAATTCATTATCTATCATTTGACACCAAAAGAACTGTATGTGACCTTGCAATCTAAAAGTTCACTCTCAAAATGAAAAACAATGTGATAAAAGTCAAATATAAGGTGATTGACCTCTGACGTCACCGTCCCCGCTCCATAGCTTAACGGACTTTGGGTTTCAGATGTCCCAAGGGATGATCTATCCAAATATCATAAACAAGACACCTGGTCAATGCAGTGATTAAAACCACCCCTTATTCTTAGTATATTAGGGGCAAAATCATGTTTTTCAAAATGCGTCAAAATCGATCAAAATGTAAAAATATTTCCAGACCTTACTTCCCACAGGCATACACTTGTAAATCATTTGATGTTTTATTATCTGCTCTAGAAGAACCAATTTACATATATTTAGAACAAATTACCATTTTGCACATTTCTTGTATTTTTTGGGGGGCATAAATACGTACAGGTATTTGCCATAGGTTTGTAAGCATGGCGCAGTTGTTCGATGATGCAATTGCTTATTTTAAGCACTAAAGGGTTAATTATTTTCTGATTATACAATAATTTTGTTTATGCATATGAACATGAAGCAGAAAAATATTTTGGCAACAGGGTTGCTAATTTTATTATTTTAAAATCACACTCCTGTTGGTGCCTAAGGGGGGGGGTTCCTAGGGACACGAGGATATTATCTCATAACGGAAGAAAAATTTAATAATTGTTTATGGAAAAAAGAAGCGCATCGATAAGGTTGACAATTACAAAATATTAAGAGTTCAAAAATATTTGCATGAGTGAAAATTGCGAAAAACAAATCTTGGGTACTATGGAACCCCCTTAGGCACTAGGTGTTAATGAAGGGATAATAATCTGGGGACTGGTTTCAAAAACAAGGATATTCAAGGGAAATGGTTTTGAAAAAATCTCTGCTTCTTTGGTGGGCGAAGAAAAAGTTCCAAAGAATGTTTACTCCATTTTGAGGGAGAAGGCTTATTGAGGTTGAAAAATAAATGGGCTTATTCTCTGGATGTCATTAGGAATTGGCAAAAGTAAAATCAATTCATAATGTACTTCACAATTTGCACATTGAAACCAAAGTTATGTTCCTTTAGTTTAAAGATTTACATGGGCAAATGCACCAAGTCAATTCCAAAAAATTGGTTATAACCATTCACCTAATGCTATTTTTTTTATTTTTTTTATTTTTTTTATTTTTTTTCAGCATATTTTTGTTAATGCGATAGCGTCTCTGCATCTGTGGGATAACCTGCTTCTTTCATTTCTCAATTGAGAAAATGTTTGGTATCACGACTCATATGAGCAAAGAGATGTACCATTTTCTTTTATGTGCATGAATTTTTTTCACAGATGTTAAATTCCCAACAATTAAATCCCAATTTGTTTTTGTTTTTAATTAGATCATTTAGAGAATCAGTGAATATTAACAATTTTTGTTGAAATCCAAAGGAAGCTCTGGCAGCATTTTTTAAAGGACCCTTGATCTGGAAAAACCCTGTTTATTTTTTCACACATTTTTTTTTTGTGTGAATTAATGTATAGAGTATTCAGTGCATGAGTTGTGCGGATTATGTGTGTGTGAGTGTTGTTTTTGGTATGGATGGGTGTAAGTGAGTTCTTGTTTGTCCTTGTTTTTTATCCTATGTTTTGTTGATTTTTAGACAATTTTGTGTCATCTTTCAAAAAGGAAATGTCAAATTTAAAAAGGTTGCATTGGTCCGGCGTCCTTGGGACCCCGATTTACCCGGAAGTAGTAGGATCGATTTTGATACCAGACGAAAGGCCATATTTTTCCCTCAATTGTCCCTGAAATTTGAGCCCTCACAATCCAATTCATTCCCAAGATCAGGGATATAGCTACGTCGCTGGCCGGCGGCAGCCGGCCATAACCAGCACTTGCTCCCACTGACCGGCACAACAGGTCATTTGGGAGGTTGCCGACCGGCACTTACTTCACTGAAATGAAAATTACAATAATTGGCAAAGAATCATAGTTTGACCGATGTGCCAAAAGTGTAGTCAATTTTAAGGATTTACAACCGGCACTCAGAGTAGCCTAGCTATTAACCCTGCCCAAGATATCAACAAAAACATGCCATTTTTAGTGGTTTAAGACACGACAGTGATTTTGCTAAATCAGCAAATCGAAAAATCATCAAATCAGTTTAGCATTGTAGTAACAAGGAACAGGATCTAAACATAAACCCTGCAAAATGATAAGACCAGAAGCAACCTAATAAGGACGCAAGTCGGAGATTTTAGTCATTCTGTCCGAACGGAAATTATACAACACGTATGAAGGAGAAGCGTATATGGAACACTGCCGTTTTCTTCCTTTTCTTTCAATTCTACAGATGGAAAGGTAATAACTTATAGGAATTCTACAGATTATCCTTCCTTTGAAGTTTTTCCTGCACATTTCAAATATATTGTTTCAATCACTGATAGTGCTTAACATCAATTAGCAACAGTATTGAATAGGGCCATGCAACATGCATTATGCGTCTATCAAACCGGCAAGTTTGTTTCCCACTGTGACTTGATGGGGTGTATGTGCATATGCCAGGCTCCTCATATCAAGTAGAGAAAAAAAAAAAAAAAAAATGAGAACACAATACACACAAAAACGGAACCAAAGCACCTTTAAGGTCCCATATACATAGTATCCAACTCTGTATTTTGATATGGTTTCACTGTATGCCTTGTATAAGTTAAATGATGATTGATGATAGTGATGATGATGTTGATGCTCTTGGCAACTTAAATGATAATATCAAAACAATTGATATTGACTTGAAAAATATGAAAATATGGCATTTAACCCTGTTCGCAGCCTATCAAAGTACATTGAAAGATTCGGAGGACACCCATGATTGATAGTTGTATTTCCAAATGTCATACCTAACACTCTGACCAATTCAGTACAAAAACCACTTACCAAGAGAATGCAAATATTCTATCCTAAACATCAACATCAGAAGTTTATCAAAAAATTTTGACAAATTGTAAAGATGTAATTAAACAACTAATCTGATGTTTACTATTATTGGATTATCCGAACACTCATTTAAAAGCGAAACCTCATGAATATAAGGATTGCCAGGATATATAAATGGAATATGTAAACAGAATTGGTCTGAGGGAAAGGTGGGGTTTGTATGTATATATCAAATTCTGGTATCTTCAAATACAAATTACGATGTGATCTCAACAAGCCAAATTCTAATTTTGAATCTTGTTTCATTGAATTGGAAAATAAACAGTGGACAAGATATTAGTGGGAACGTCTACAGAGCACATAACCCATATAGAGCTTTTATCCCTGACATTGAGCCTATATTTCTTAAAAATTTCTAATGAAAAAAAAGGAAATGTTATGTCATGGGGGATTCCAATATAGATTTACTTAAGGATAATATTCATAAACCTACACACGACTTTTTAGACTTCATTGATTCACATCACTAATACATCCAGATAGAAACCTACAGAATTACTGAGAACAGTGCACAATTATCGATAACATCCTTACTAATGCATATAAACTCTGGAAACGCGAATGATTCTGCTATTTGTGACCGACAAGCGATCATCTACCAACAAGTTGATTATATATTCTAAAATGAGAAGTACTAATGTTAGTTGTTAAACAAGAGGTCATACAAAAAGAATTCTTACAGACTGTAAAATATTACAAAACTAAAACGAAGTTTATCTCATATTAATGGCAAGAGGATTGATTAATAATGATGCCAATAGTAATTATGACTGCTTTGTACAAAAATTAACCGAAATTGTACGAAATGATGATTACCATTAAAAAAGTGTACTGTTAACAACAGAATTACTCACATTCACTGTGGATAAACAAAGGGCTTTGAAAAGCATTTAAATATCAAAAAATAAAATATTTATACAAAGAATATTTGCGAGAATCCACATGAAATACAATCCAGAAATTTAAAAACTCCGAACATTAAATACACACTCTGATTCGCAATTAAGTCCAAGCGTGAATATTTTTCATAAGAAATTTTAATCCCAAAGAGGAAGCAAAGGCCAGCAATATGCAAAAAAACGTGGAAGAAAACAATTAATGATATTATAGGTCCTGAAAGAAAGATAACTTTCTAACAAGTAAAGTCAAAGCAAAAAGATTTCTTCCTCTTATCGTGTCCAACACTGTGGTTCTCAAATATGATCCAGCCAGAGATGGTTACAACGTCTGGCTGATTCACTGAATTCTTCTGCAAGGTCCTGGTTTGTGCATTGTTGCTCCAGCAGTAAGCAGACCAAGAGGTGTTCCATCGTCTGTGGCGCCGTTCCACAATCACAGGTAATAACATTCATATCAAAATTCCGACTAATTGTGATTAAAAAAAAAAAAAACCTTAGATCGGCCAGTTCTGGTTCTCAATCTACTGAGGCATCGCCATTCAGCCCCATGAGGAGTCAGCTCCAGCGTGGAGAGCTCACCAGGTTCAATAACTGATAGATGTGACTTGGTTGATGGTCAAGTATTTCTTCCACCAAGGCGCGGACTCTCTCTACCCCTTAGAGACTGTGTCAAGAGGTTGGATCTTTGACTTAAGAAACTCTCTCTAGATTTAAGGCTGTTGGCAGCATATCTCTGTCCAGACATAGGGTGCTGTGCTTCACATTGGATACGTGGCAGCTACGTCTTGCATGCTCGCTCGCTAAGACGGATGTCTGGTGGAGCAATTTCCTGCTATGATGTACCAATTTTCGTGGTGTTGGACGGAGGCATCCGCTGTGAAAGCCGGCGGAGGGATTTTAACGCTGGATCACAAGCTTTCTTGGAGGGTTGTTTGATCTTTCCCATACCTGGGAAGGCATAATATGCACCTGAGTAGCACAGGGAAGTGCCGTCGATCTTAGGGTAACTGGGCGAGGCGAGGCCAACCCCATCTGGTATTGCCAGTTGAGTTTGTTTCAAGATGTTAATATGCGTGAACATACTTTACTTCTTCGTCTTCTCAATGTGGGTCTTATAAGAGAGAGTGCGGTCCAAGTGACTCTTAGGTAGACAGGTTATCACAGTGCTCCAGGGGAGTTCCAGATCAGGTAACTTTAGCTGACGTTTTGGCTTCACGGTTGCGGTAAAATGGAAAGCACACACCTGTGACTTAGATGGAATTTGCACGTAGGTGGTTTTTCCTCATAATAAGGAGTGAGTTCATCAAAAGCTTTGGAGAGTCTCTCTTCAAACAACTGTGTTGAAGTCGGCATCTGTGCGCTAATTCCAAGATCGTCTGCATAAACAAAACGACAGTTCCTGCACTCCTAGTTGGTCGTTGGTATATTAGTGAAAACAGGAGAGCTGTGAGCACACTCCCTTGTGGCAGTCCATTCTTGAGCCTACGCCATCGGCTCTTCTGCGCTCCTAGGGTGAAACAAGAACATCCTGTTTGCCAGCAATCCAGGGATAAGCTCAGTCAAGCGGATTGTCCTTGGTTAATTCCCGGATCTTATGGAGTAGGAGTCTCGTGCTATTAACAGTGTCGTAGCTGTGAAGGTCGGTACGATCACAGCTCCGGTTACCATTACCCTTCTCGGAAAACCATTCCTCAAGTGTTTGGGTTAGGGTGAGTACTTGGCTTGTTGTTGAGTTGCCTGGGCCGGGAAACCTGCTTGTTCTGGTTAGAGGTGTTCGTATATCACAGGTGCGATGACGATTTTTGAGCAGGAGGCGTTCAACGAGCTTGGAGGTATGGCTAAGGAGCTGAAATGGTCTGTAGCTATTGGGATTGGATGGATCTTTCCCATGCTTAGGAGTGCCAAAACATGTGCGTTCCTCCAGATCTTTGGGAACCTGTGTGGGAAATAAGGCAGCAATGTAGACCTCAAGAAGCCATTCCTTTCTATGGGCCAAGATTTTTAGTTGCTCAGTAGAGATGATTGTTCAAGGCCTATGCCTTTTCCTGGTTGAAAGTGTTAGCAATACCAGATTCCAATTAGCTACATGTTGAAGGGGCGAGTTGATAGTGAAACCAGGGTCACTAACCAATAACCTCTTATGAGTCTAGTTGAAGATATAGTTAATTGATCCTAAGGATATGCAAATACTTTTAATGATTTTTTTGTTAATGTTGGACCAAAACTTGCATTCTAAAATTACAACACACAGGTTAAAAACTATTCTGATTATCTTAGAAATCCCATCCGTAAGAGTATATTCTTGACACAACAGCTGACGATGAAATTATGAAATACTAAACAAATCATCAAAACAAATCCTGGTCCGATAATTTTGGAACTTATACTATTATTATAAAAAAGGTAGAGGAGCAGGCAAATAGCAAAAGCCCATTGAGATGACATTTTAAACCTTTCCTATTTCTACATGCATAGTTCCTGAAACTCTTAAGATTGGTTAAGATTGCCAAAGTATACCACTTTATCAAAAAGAGATTCTGCTAATTTCAAATTATCGTCCAGTTCCGTTTTAAACCATGCTTTTCAAATAGACCGGTACATCCCATGTTATAACTAATCTACTTTCCTACCCAATTCACTATTATTTTTTTATGTTGTGATCTACTTCTTCAAAATAATCTTTTGGGGCCACCCTGATTTTTTGACTTACAAACAACATGGCGGCCAAAATACAAATTCTTACTAAAAATGGCTAAAACCTTATTTTTTTTTCCGTTGAGGAATTCACACACCACAAACTCTTAATTTCACATTTTAAGTTTCAAACACATTGCTCTTTGCTTTTGCCAAGTGAATTTTAAAATTATCGAAATAATTCAAAATGTCCACCACAAAAAACGCTCAATACATGGATGGATTGCCTTAAGTTTTTATTCGTAAGGATATTTCGTCATTAACTGATGCATGTTACTTATTGTTGAGCTACTACATGAAAGCGTAATAGGGCTAATCGTTGTTTCTCAAATTGGCGGCTACAAGAATTAAAAATGGCTGATGTGAGGTCTTAACAGTTGTATTATTTTAACTAAAACTGTATTGTTGGGAGTTATTTCTTTCTTTAATTGTGGTCTTACCAATTAACATCTTATATTACTAAATTTAAAGTGTAGCTACCGATTATCTTAGAAACAATGATAGCCCTATATGCTTTCTTGTAGTAGCTAAACAATAAGCCACACTGCCTCAGTTTATATTAAGATTTATCCTTAGAATAAACTTAAGGCAATCCGTCAATGTAGTGAGCGTTGGTGGTGGCCATTTTGAATTCTTGTCGATAATTTGAATTTCACTTTGTCCAAATGCAAAGAGCAACGTTTTGTAAATAAATGAAATTAAAAGAGATTTTGTGTGAATTTCTCAACCGGAAAAAATACGGGTGTAGCCATTTTGTGACAAAAACAAAAAATTAAAAAAGTTAAAAAACTTTTTGTTTTTAATTCATCGTCACGGTTGTGCCCCTAAAGCGTGATTTGTGTTGAAGATATCAACTTATAGATACCACCATTAAACATAACCGGGGGGAGTGAACTATGTGGTTAGGAAGTAGATAGTGTTGATAGCGACCTCGATGTACCTGTCCCTAAAAAGTTCTCGTGAAGATTGGTTCATGAAAACAGATGTATGGATTTCATTGCAATAAACATAAAATATTGAAAAAAAAAAAACACTTTGGTTCCGACCCAATCACTCCACTTCCATGGCAATATAGATTTAGTTGCCAAAATAAGTAGTAATGCAGTTGAAAGAGATTAATGTACAATTGGTGTATTTTAGACTTGTCAAAGGCCTTTGATTACCATCGACCATGATATAGTTTATATAAATATCACATTATGGATTCAAGGGGTGGGCTTAAGTGGTTTAAGAGCTACTTAGAACACAGAAAACAATATGTCCGATACCAAGTACAAAGATCCGAATTAAGAATATCCTAGTGGAGTACCTCAAGGATCATCTAGGACCGCTTCTTTTCATCTTTATGTAAACGATATAGTTAGTACTTCTTCAGTATTGGAATTTATTGTTAGCCGATGACACCACTATTCTCTATTCTCATCGTGACATTGATACAAATATAATCAATAAATAACGAACTTCAGGAGGTAGCAATTGGTTCAAAGCAACAAACTATCTATCATGCTAGTAAATACATAAACTATATGTACTTGGGTATTCCACACCAAAAATTTCAAAATATACTTCATCAAAGGGAACCAATAATTCTCATATGCAATGATAATGACTGTAAATCCTCATACGAAGAACTAACATAATCTAGATGATCGTTTCTTTGATAGGGTAAACACTGCTAAATTTCTTGGAGTTATTATTGATGAAAATCTATCATGGAAGTACCATATTCATTGCTATATCAAAAATTATTCAAAGAAATCATGGCGTTATAAATAAAGTAAAACCATTTTTTTACCTATTCGTATACTGTATACATTGTACGGTACACTTGTTTTGCATATTAAATATGGTATTTTGATATGGGGTAAAACCATGTAGTGATTAATACGATATTAAACTTCAAAAATGGGCTCTCAGAACAATATCAAATGGTCACTATAGGTGTCACTCCGTGCCCTATTTCTTCATTTTAATGTGTACTTAATGTGTTGATAATTATAAAATTAGAACTAGGAGTATTTATGTACAACCTTACACAAGCAATTCCTGGAAACTTTAGCAAGTACTTATTAAACACATGATTACACAATTACCACACAAGAAATGCGCATGATTATTAGACCCCAAACTAAAGACAGGGTTTCTGCTCAAGCTATTAGAAAATCGGGACCAATCCTTTGGAATTCTCTGACGTTGGCCATTAACCGCTCAAAAAAACAGCAAGCATTTCAAAATTATCGCTCAAATCAAATCTGTTATCAAATGATAAATAAAATTTGGGGGGCAAGTGCTCGTCTTGTGTGTAAGTGTATGTTTATGAAGTATGTATTTTGGTTTTTCAACTATAAATATCT
>JAMKCH010048824.1:0-10967 GCA_023653785.1 Ophioderma brevispina
AAAACATTGTTGGTCACAAAC
Source organism: Ophioderma brevispina (assembly GCA_023653785.1). Lineage (NCBI taxonomy): Eukaryota > Metazoa > Echinodermata > Ophiuroidea > Amphilepidida > Ophiodermatidae > Ophioderma > Ophioderma brevispina. The sequence continues at coordinate 22 of JAMKCH010048824.1, forward strand.
TGCAAAAATATTTGAGAAAATTTTTTTATAAAGCAAGATGCAATTATCAGCCAAAATACCATAGGTTTATTCTATGGGATTGGTATTGCGCAACACCCCAAAATGCGATATCTCGGAACGCATCCGACCATTTTGCATTTTTTGACTTCAAGATTTGGATTCTAAACAAACATTTTAACCTTGGAAAACAAGGTTTGGTTTCATTATTAAAGCACTCCTTCCACATTTTTACACTTTTGGCAGTAAGAAACCGAGGTAATCTGAAACCATGTCTTGCATGATATTGCAAGTGACCATCACAGTTTAATGATTAGATGCCGATAGATTTTGAGGGCATCTCTATCTGATTGCCAATTAAAGGAAATAAGAAAGAGCCCTGATGTTAAAATACAGTCCTACATGAGGCAGGACTTCGTTGCTCGTAATCACATAAAAGAAAACTATGAGTAGCATGAAATAAACCACATTACTACATGAGACAGGACTCATTGCTCCTAATCACATACAAGAAAACTAAGAGTAGCACGAATAAAACACATTCCTACATGATGCAGGACTTCATTGCTCCTAATCATACACAAGAAAACTAAGAATAGGCCCTGATGTAAAAAAAAATTCATACATAAGACAGGACTTCATGCTCCTAATCACATACAAGAAAAGTAAGAGTAGCAACGGATATAAAAACACATTCCTACATGAGACAGGACATCAATGCTCCTAAATAACATACAAGAAAAACTAATATTAGCACTGATATAAAAAACACACATTCCTACATGAGGCAGGACTTCAATGCTCCTAATCACATACAAGAAAACTAAGAATAGCCATGATATAAAAACACATTCCTAACATGAGAAGGGACTTCAATTACTCCTAATCATAAAAAGAAAACAAGAATAGCCCTGATGTAAAAACACATCATACATAAGACCAGGCTTCCAGCTCCTTAATCAAATTACAGAAACTCAGGAGAGCGTATTGATTACAAACCATTCCTACATAAGACAGGACTTCAATGCTCCTATCCCCATTACAAGAAAAACTATGAATAGCCCTGATATAAAAATACCATTCCTCTATGAGGCAAGCACTTCAATGCTCCTAAAAAGTCTTGGTGTAAATTATGTCATGGAAAACAATTTTTAGGGCTATAGGACACAAATATAACATTAGCAAAATGGCTGCAATTGTGGCCATTTTGTATGCAGTTGCCGATTTTATACTTTAAAAAAAAGGCAAAATGCACACCTAGAAAGCCATATTCCAAAAAATGGACGTACTCAAAGTATTTGTATCCCAGATACTTATAGGATAGGAGCCCGTTACCCATGTTACCACCGACCTCTCTCTCTTAATATATTTTGTTTTTTGTTTCCTTAAATTTTCAGTTAACAGCAGGTGAATATAATTTTGAAGGGGAGTCAACGGAGGACCACTCCTACGGTAATGATTTCATTCAATGTCACCGTCACCCGTCCACCACGCATTCAACACGCCACCAGTAGCCGTATAATCTGCAAACCAAAAACGCCAGGAAGTTACCCTACCAAGCAAGGACCTATCTTAGATGGATCACGTATGTTTAGAGCATACCCATAATTTAGTAGACAGGTGTTTCTCAATAGGCTGCCCGCGGGTCAAATCTGGCCCGCCAACAATTGATTTTTGCCCAAACTTGTTTGAAATAATAGAAAATTGGGAACATTTGGCCTCAAGTAGGGACTTTGAAGTATCGTTTGGGGCTATACCAGAATTAGCTAGGACACGGGTTCTCAATAGGTGGCCTGCGGGCTAAATCCGGCCGCCAAACCATTGATTTTGGACCCTCAATTGCTTTGAAATATAGAAATTTGGGAACATTTGGCCCTCAAGTAGGGATATTGGAAGTATGTTTTGGCATACCCATAATTAGCTAGGAACGGGTTTCTCAATAGGCAGCCTGCGGGCTAAATCCGGCCCGCCAACCATTGAGTTTTGACCTCTCAAACTTGCTTTGAAATATAGAAATTTGGGAACATTGGACCTCAAGTAGGGATCTTTGAAGTATGTTTGGGGCTACCATAATTAGCTTAGGACACGGGTTCTTAATAAGTGGCCTGCGGGCCAAATCCGTCCCACCAACCATTGAGTTTTGACCCTCGACTTGCTTTGAAATATAAAGGGAAATAAAAGAAAGTGGGGTAATTTGGCCCTCAAGTAGGGATCTTGAAAAGTATGGTGGCATTCTCTGGCCTTCAGCTAATATAATTGAGCACCCCTGAGCTCGAGTCCAGTTGTATCGCTTTTTTATGAGTTACAATATCTACATATAAACATAAGTTCAAAGTGCAAACAACCTTGGAAAAGATATTTTAAGGGGAAGACCCGATTTATGAGATTTTCATCTTGATAATGACTCTTGACCCGAAAACCCCATGCTGTAAAGTTAGTGACAACATTCATTTCCAATCTAATTTGGTTGGTTTAACTTTGATCTCAACACAAAAATATGGCGTTACCTGGTAATTTCAGTCGAGATACTTCGACCTTTTCAGCAGAGTGGAGCAATTTAAGAGCACATGACCTTTTTGGTACAGTGACACCAAAATCGGGTCGTAGACTCTTGGTAACTTGTGTCGGCCCCCCTGTCTCTATAAGTGTAGGTTGGTTGACCCTATTGTAAATAGACTCCTTCACTCCACGTTCAAAATCTTGGATTCCGTCTCTAGGATCTGCACCCCTCCAAGGAAACGGAAACCTGATGACCAGGTGATTCGATGTGGATGTGTTGGGACACTTCAGACGTAACAGGAGCTGGGGAGGCGATGTTCTGAAAAATCTAGTTTTTAGGGATCTTTTCAGTTTCACCATGTAGCTTCCTTACATTTGCCTTTGTGGGTTCTTCCCTTGACACGGTATATAGTAGACCGACCCGGCAATGTCTTTCTTTTCGGTTTTGGTCTTAGGTGCGACAACAGCAGTTGTCGTTAGAGTTGAGTAGGTTTGAAACACACTTGCACACCATAGTTCTCAAAGGTTCTTTTGAGGGTTTACGAAAGTTCCTTGGATGTAATGACAAAACAACCTGTCCTTTACACTTATACGCACCTGCTTCAGGTTTTTATCTCTCTTTCTTTAGGTTTAGACCTCTGTCAAAAGTAGGGCTATCAGTATTAACCGTTTAAACAGTTAACAGGGTTGGAAAGGGCCGTTTTAAAGGTTTAGAAAGTCGCTTGCTAAAAGTTTAAAGGGTGACCCTTTTCCTCTCCTTTTTGTCAGACTGTTTTCATATCGGGAATATGGATTAAATACAAAAACCACCAAAAATTCTTGGACAGAAATAGGAACATGACAATGAAAATGCACCAAATTTTTATGCACGTGTTTACCTACCAAAAATATGGCGACCCAAAACCACTACGGTCATAATCCGAATAATTCTCCCCAAGACAACATTAAAACAACGATAACAATTTACAATGTAGTATAGTTGTCATGCATGCACACAGCACTGATCGAGTGTGACTATGCCGGGAGAGGTCGCATCGTCAATGGACTGCCACAATTAATTTTACTTTTGCATAACCCGACTAGAATGGTGGTATTTTACGATCATTATCGGCCATTTTAAACAGTAGATCTGAAGGTTGCAATCGCAATTAGTGAAAAATAACATTACTGGTTATGCAACATGAATTTCATTTATCAATCCAAGTGCATCGTGAACACTATCAGTGTCAAATAATCTTAAGCCGATTCGTTGCATGCGCGCAAGAGCAGAAGTCGGCCACCTGGTCACTGACTGGGGCAAGATGATTCTTACCCGAGACACTGAGGTCATCTAGGTGATGGCAGTTTGTTGCAGTTAGTAATTTTCATAAAACATTAAATAAAGAATATTAACCCTAACACGGGCGAGAGGGCAATGAGAGCCACGAAAACGTGGTTTTTACCGGTCGGAAAATTCTTCGTTGCAATCTGGGCCGTCAACACTATTTGGTCGCGCAAATGACTCGCATTGGCCCTCATTGCATCTGGGACGTATTACCGGTAAATGACGGCGAGTATTTCTCGTTGCACCGGGGCCGGCTTCCAGCGAATGAGCGATCTGTTTTTCGTTGATCGGCCGTCTTTCGGGAAAAGACGCGATGTTTTTGATCTGATTTGGGGCCGGGGCCGGCCCACGGGGGGCGGGGGCGGCCTGTTATTGACTGGAAAATGATGCGATGCTTCACTGCAATTTGGACGGTTTGCCAGCAGAAGGTCGACAAGGTTTCATGCAGGGGGTGACACTGTGTACAAAATGCCCATTAGGACAAATTCGATTGCGATGGTGAGAGCGCCACCATTTATCGATCAAGCTATTTCTTTAATTATGCTAAACGGATTCATGACGGAAACCGGAGCATGATGTAGCATAATAGAAGCCAAGCAGACTATGATTGTATAGCGTAATAGCCATCAAGACTTGGCGAAACTTATAAGCTATCAAATTAATGCAGATCAGTGGGAAGTACGCAATCCATTAGTTATGTATTTATATAGTTAAACCCTGTTTTATTGAATTCGCACGCGATTGCTCGTGTTGCATATGGGAGGATTTAAGGGTAAAATGGAAGAGATGTGTTTAGCTTGCATGATGACGGAAGTGTTAAGCTAGGAAATGAAAGAGAGGTTGGTATGATTTCTTGTTTGTGGTTTGTGGTTAGGTGGGTGCGGGGTGTGGCTGCGTAATATTGTGTGGTTTTGTGTTTTTTTGTGGTTTTTGGTGGCGTGTTACTTGGGTTTTGTTTTTTTTTGTGTTTTTGGGTTTTTTCTTTTTTTTGGTTTTTTGTCTTCTTTGTGTTGTTTTTTTTTTTTGGTTTTTTTTTTTTCGTGGCAGTTTGGCCGTCTCCGGGAAAATGACGCGAGGTTTTAGTTGCATCTGGGCAGATTATGGACTGTTACGCTACTATTCTGTGCCGGGAAAAACGGGCCAGATTGCAATGAAACGCAAAACTTTGCCGCTACGTTGAATCTGGGCCGTTAAAATAAAAATAAAGTGCCTTGTTGAATTTGGGGTCCGTCGGCGGCAAAACGACCCGGTCCGGGTTAGGTTAAGCTGTTTGGAACAAATTTGTACAATAGTTATAATGTTATCCGTGTCCTATCATATTTCAAAAGGTGGCTACAGTAGTAATTTACCAAGGTAACAAAAAACCAAACAAATCAGCAGGTATATACTTGTCGAAAATTTTGGGGTCAACAGATGGATTGGTGCGAATAAGCTGGATCAATTTTTTTTTCTGTTCGGTACTTGAGGTCCCTGACTGAGGTGAGATATCAGGATTTGTAGGTTTCAGAGGTCCCGGACTGAGGCGAGATATCAATGATTTTGTTAGGTTTCAGAGGTCCGGACTGAGGTGAGATATCATGATTTGATTAGGTTTAGAGGTCCGGACTGAGGTGACTTTTCCTCTTCTGTGTCCTTTGGATCCGATACAATACTTTCAGCTCTGTGATGGAGTCCTAATGACACCCCATTGTGGGACAACGCGTTGGACTGAAAATCAGATATTGTCTGTGTGAGTGGGTTTACGGAAGATCTGATTTCAGGCTAAGTCCAGCTGCACGTGTAATTTTATAACTCTTTTACTATGATCACCATTTTCACAATACTTAATATGAGGAGGGAGTATCCGCAGTTTGCTGGGAGTGTGAGGTTGACTCCGGCCCACCCTTGTTCCAGGGACAAAACCGGATTAAAACTGTGGATTTACTATCTAAAGGACAACTAAATTGTTTAATGATTTTTTAAAATGATTATATATTAAAACTACACACAAACAAGGATTTGTTCCGGTATTGTGCAACAAGTGCAATTATGAGTTCAATAATTCCATTGCCATGGGGGAGAAGTAGGGGGAATTTGAATCGGACTCAGCCAATGAATAGATGTTATTTCATTAAGTATCATGAGGTGTAATAACAGATGGAAATCGATGCTTCAAAGGCCATGAAAGCCTTGATGACTAAAGGCTTAGAACATCCCTCTAGTAAGCGGTAAGACAGGATTCACTTTCCCTTTGTGTATAAATGAATTCTAATATTTTATTGGCCGAGTTAAGGAGAAATTAGTCCAACTTTATGATGTTCTTTTCTTATGCATGTAGCTTAGACGATGAGAAATAGTGAAGTACCGCTGGGAAGAGGTTGAGGGACCTCTCAGGGAGCAGAAGCGATTTGGCAGATAGTACTATGCCTAAATTGATGATAACCAGGATTCTATCATATCAGTAGTCTAGGTAATTCCAAGAAATGGAAAGAATGTGGTGTTCTAAATAACTTTGAGCAATTAAAGTAGAACCCGTTACAACGTATAAATTAAACCAATGCTACAAATAAATAATATTTGCTACATATCGGTGGTTTCTAGAAAACAGAATTATATTAACGCCTAAAAATGAATAAAACCTCTAGACGGACCATGTGCTATTTAAAAATATCGCGCTAGGTAGAAGTGCTAGCGGTACGACCGGCTGTTGCGTTCTACTGCCATGGAATACACATTATGACGAAATCATGTGTGAAGGTGTATGACCGCTACTGTGCCGTCAGTATCGATTAACACACATAATACATATACCATATACATTAGCTCAAATTTCAATATAGGCGGGTGTGGTAGACAAAAGTTTTAAGTTCGTTTATGGGTAGAATTCCATTTTCCCATGAAACCACTCATATGTGTCAATAATTTTTTAACGGATTGGTAACTATTCTGATACAGGTTCTCCTTTAACTAAATGCATTGGAAACTAGTGTGGACCTAGCACTCTATATCCGGTGAGGTACTTGAGCTGGGCAGCTTTTGTTAAGGGTGGTCAATCTTGAAGAGAAGGCACTGAACACAGCTATTTATGACATGATGGTTCTGCGCAAGGAGAAGATACCAGTAGCTGCCCACAATGCAATGCTTCCATTGGAGGTTTATGTACAGGTTGCCCACGTGGCTCGTTAGAGATGAACGCTCTTAATGCAAGTTTGTGATCATACGGTCAATTTTAGCCATGTTCATCACTAACGACCCACATCCTACCTTACAAAAATCTCCATGGAAGCAATGCATTGTGGAAGCTATTGAAATCTCTTGTATGCGCCTCTTCACGCTGAGCATCATCACTCCCAAAAATATTTGGGACCTGTGCGTGACCTTTCACTTGGTGAACTGGAAGCCTGCGAGGAAGGCACAGGGTGTTGTCACGCGCTGTGAGAAACAGAAACTTCCAGCATCCATTTTCAAAGTGGTCCATGTTTCACTGAATAAAATTTTGGAAAAACTGATCGATTTGGGATCTATTCACAAGTTACTGTGATCTAATGACTGCCAGTTGTATCCAGTTATTCTAAAATAGAGCAATATTATAACATAATTATTGGGGTATTTTCACAAAAAAGGACCTTAAGGCGGGCTGTGAAGCAGGAACTAGTCAAATTCCGTCTTAGTGTTTTTCATGTTTAACGGCAATAACATGTTTTCTTTACAATCTATGAACCGGAATCGAGATAAGATTTATTTTTCTTCATGCTTTTTCATTTTACTTTTACCGGTACGGCATTGACCAACAACTACATGGGCTGAACTGCAAAAGGCGGGTAATTTCGCGTATTACGCGCAATACGCGTCTGTGTTATTCGGCGCGCGCGATGTCATGAGCGCATAGAAACGCCTTGATGCATCGATTCGATGACGCATACCATGGTTTAACTGGGATGCAATTGTAAAATGGTTGCCACGTGAGATGCTTTTGTACCAGAAGGCGATTTAATTTCACGATTGAGCCTCATAATGGTTGAATTGTGCCTAAAGTTTCGGATGACAGCAATTGACTGGTAGAAGGTGGAAGAATAAGAGATTTCGTCGAAAAGTTGTGTTTGGGACAAGGCTAATATTTTGTAGCGAAACGGGACATATTTGGACAAAATGGCGATTTTCTTGTGTTCACTTTCGCGATAAGTCATGATTTTGGTTCCCCAGTTACTCGAATCATAGAAGCAACAGGTAAGAAATGAAATGTACAATCGTTCCATCTAGAGCATATCAAATCTAGGGTCGGTATGTTTAGGTTTTTCATTTGTAGGGAAATGGTGACTTTTGTCAACCTTTGATACAATTTGGCGTTAGTTCAAAATTGAAACACGCGGTGTTTGGCTTTTTTGGCAAATAATTGATAAATAGTGCCAGAATTTGAAAAAGGGGTAAATACCGACCCAGAACCGCTGACTCTGACTACAAAAACGAACAAGGACATTTTTATAACATTTCATATTTTTTATAGGAACACCAAAAAAATGAGTGAAAATCACATTTTTATGATTTTTAAAAAAACTACATATTTTGGAAAAAACTCATTATTGGATACATTGAGTCATTCCCTTCTCAAAATGTATAAGATTTATATTGGTTGGAACAACAATTAGCAAGATATGCGCAAAATTAAACAGTCTTTGAATTCGGACTTAACAGCCATTCTTAACGGACTTGCGTGATAACAATGGAAAGCTAATAGATGAGTCGTAGGGACACGTACATTGGCAACTATTTCCGACTATTTCAGATGGGGATAACTCCGACTGTTCAAGCGCGCTGAAGTTATCGTGATATGATCTACGATATTAATGTATAATTATTTGATTAAATTTTCTTCTCAAATTCTTCTTTTGTGAACAAACACAATTAACCTACAGGTTAAATAGTCAATATCCATACAACTATGCAAATCTAGGCAGATGCTCTTCAAAAAATTGTGCCATTGTTGATTAATAAGGATCAAAATATAACCATACGGTGTATTATCCTTATTTGTTAGGTTAACAGGGACAGACTCTGACGGAGTTACTAATTCTACATTTGCAAACATCACAGTAAGAGAAGGTAGGTGAAGATCATAGAGGCTGGTATTGTCAAGGGAGTCTAACTGGCATTACCTTTCATGAGAAATGGAATGCTCCAAAATACCAAATACCCCCCAAAATAAGAAATGGTACCCGCCATTGACCCCAGGTCACTCCAGCATCCCTATATACATTTGCAAACATCACAGTAAGAGAAGGTATTCTTGATGGGAGTCAAGAAACTTTAAACCTGGGTCTAAACCAGGATTAGTCCTTCATATTGGTCCTTTTTAAAAAAGATTAGTCCTGTGTGAATGGACCTTTTTCATTTTAAACACTGACTTTTAACACAATTGATAGCTCTCGTATGTCCTTATAACAGTTGTTAAAATTGCGTTGCCACTGCTTAAAATTCTTCTGAAATAACAGACAATTTGCTTAGGGTCAAATAGCTGTGCATGAAGGAAGGAAAGGGGGGGGTTGGATTCACCTCACATTCATAGCAAAACTGCTGTGTGAAAATTTATTAGAGCAAAAGATAATTGACTAGATGTCCTTCCTGACATCAATGTGCTGGATGGCTGCCATTAGCTCTCCAGAGCCGACATCCTTGTAGATATATTTACTTTTTAGTTCTACCAGGGTAACCGGCTACCCTCCTCATCGGATTTCCTTAGAAACCTGATGGGGTGATGGTTTAGCCACCGACAACCCTGTCCTGTGATAGGTAGTACTGATTACCAGGATACCAGTAGTAGGCCCTCAAAGAGAACCTGACCTGAACTCTTGTATATTCACTTTCAGAGAATGATTATCCGCCGGTGGCTAATGCTGGGCCAGATAAGATTGTGAAACTGCCGACCAACTGTGGGTGTATGGAAACAGTAGTACCGATGACCATGGCATCGTCTCATGGGAGTGGTCAAAAGAAAAAGAAAGCGGAGGATTGCTGATATGAAGGGAATTAACACATTGGGTTTGGTCACTAGAATCAAAATGTTGTTTTTTTCTTATTTCAAATTGTCAAATGAGACATTTTCATGACCATATTGGAATCGGCCATGAAAAACATTAATTTTCACAGGTATCCACACCATAATACAGTCACCTGTGGTTAGTGGTAAATCGCACGCCCTAATTAGCGAAAGGACTGGGTTCGAGACAGTGTGGTTTTTATCTTATTTAATTCAGTGATCGCCAGTAGTTTTCTCTATGCAGGCTTCTATATAATATTTGTCTATTAGTTTCTCAGGTGGATAAATTGCTTCATATGGCGTACATTGCCATGTGAGTTTCGATTGTCATAGGATTCTGCAAGATTTCATGAATATAGGCCCATCCTTTTTAAATTTTATTTTAAATTCTTAACCCTGTCGATAAAAGAATTTTAACAACAGTCCCAGTTATTTGGCATAGTAATTTGGCGGGGACATTTGAGGAATCACATAAATCCGAGTTCGCCTTGTTAAACTAATTATGCCTTATTGGTTTTAGTTATGACTTTGTTCACACAAATTGAATTACTGTGAGTGCAACACAAGTAATTGGTAGATTTCACTTGTTGCACCTCAAAATGAAAAGGTGTGTGCAGTCGTGTAAAGGCAACCTACTAAACATATTTGAGAGAGAAGGACTTAGTTTGTTGTAATCTTTCTCTCAAAAGTGATTGGGGCACATATTAAATAAAAACAATAGAGATTAACCGATATTTATCGGACATCGGATCGGGGACGATTTTGCGAAATCGGCAAAAAATCGGATCGGCAAAATATGTCAGAGTGGCGATCCCAAAACCCGAAATTGAATGAAAGAAAGGGACAATAGGATAATTGGATTTTACCAGTTTTTAAGATGGGAAAACACAGTGACTCAAATTGATTTTTAAACCATGCTCATTTAGCTATTCATAAATTCTTAGCCTACATGAGAAAACGTAGGCTAATGACATCCACTTAGGTATTTACACGTACTATCACAATCTCACTTCCCAAGTCGGTTTCCAATTCATGATATACGCAAGGTTACATGGTCCCCCTGTCTAAGTTACAACGCATGACAGGCACATGACCTAGCGGCTCTCCCACGGA